>CALYDF020002836.1:0-47490 GCA_944474145.2 Dicrocoelium dendriticum | reverse complement strand
ACAACTACTTACATCAATTTGCTCGCCGGAACTCTGCTCAATGGATTGAGGAGATGCCAATATGATGCTAGCGCTATTCATTTCCTTTTAATTGCGTTACAATACTTTACTTAGCAACATATTTTGTATATTTATCAACTACACAGTTCTGTTCAGCAGATTTAGCTGCATACGTTGCAGACAGCATTTTTAAATTAGGAATGAAATCAATGTTTGCAATCCGGTTAAATATCAGTTTATCCGTTAGCAAACTATGGTTATTCAGCGCAAGCTGTAAACAAATGCGTGAAATATGGGGTTTCAATATTCATTTCCCAACCAGTTGCAATGTGAACCTTGTTAACATAGTAATATATTGCTCTAAACACCGCATTATAACAAATTACAAATTATGCATCCTGTTATTCCCTAACATTCATCAAGGGCGTTACACAAGAGCCTCATTTTTATCCATAGTAGCTTTCCTCAGGCCGTCAATATAAACATCAACACACATCAAATTCTTCAGAAAGCTTGAGAAATTTTAATATCTTTAAAACGTAGCGTTGGCTCCATATGATTTATTTATCAAGGTTTTCTTTCGTAACATGTTCAATTGCAGAAGATAGCACCAAGTTTTCACTCAGCCAGCGTTGCTGTCGTGGCAACCAACAGCTACTATTTCATGACTGTAACCTTCAACCTTTGGTCACACATTTCAACATATACGTGCTTTAACCTTAAACATCATGCAAAAGCGTTCTTGCTCATGAAAGTGTAATTTATTTTCAACGTTTACACGCCAAACCAAGCTCATTCCACTCCTCTTGTTTGTGTATGTCGGATGTACTCAGGGACTGATATTTAGTACGCTTTGGACCGACTATTGTGTAGCAAGTTCCCGGGTACAGCATGCACCTTTTTACATTTACGCGCATTATTTTCCTTACACAAGCACTCATTATAAGCGACAGCTATTTCACATCAAAACTCTAAATCCTTCTAAATACGCACCGATTATTGTACCATCTTCGCATTGCGCCCTTCCAATTGTTTACCTTAGCATATCATTGACAGTGATGTACCAGGTTTCCGCAAACTGATAGTTAATTTCGCGCGTCATATTGCTTCAACTACCCCGTGACGAGAGCGCACTATTTTAAAAGTTCCCGCGGGTGGTTGTCAGTGACGCGACTGGCGTAACCAACATTTACTAACCTAAAACAAGTTAACAAATTAGTGAAAGCTTACGTGCTGTTAAATCTGTTAGACAGAAAGCAACGAGCAGGGCCGAATCTTAGGGACACGCTTATAATTATTTGCACTCGAAAGAAGCTGCGGTGCATATCTACTGCTACGTAGCTACATTCATACACAAAGTAGATTGGTTAGTAACGAATCCGCGTTAAGCACCTGAGGTCCAGAACCAAGCCAAGAGTGCTGCAACCGTAATAAAGTTAGCGATAACCGCATTAGGCCTAAGCAACGAGTGCGGTAATAGAAGCCTATTCAGGTAGGCAGAAGAAACCAACTAAACTTGAATGAGGGTTATCCAGTTTAGAATGATCTAGTGTAAGCCTAAGTTGGTACAACCCAACTGCGGCGGGAAATCATATTGAATGCAACAGTAGCCACAGCCCAATGCATAGGTATATACACACATACACCTATATTCACTGCTATGCTAAACCTGTAGTTATTACATTTCTTATAACACCATGTTAGACTACCTTGACCATGCCTGTAAAGATGTGCCTCGGATGGCAAGAATAAATGTTACCTTATTTGGTTACTTATCCAGCTAGCTGAATAGAGGCCCGATTTATCCCATAAAAAGCGATAGTATACATCAAAACATGTAAATCGACGCTTTTGTGGCCAGTTGCCAATTGCTTACATAATAGTGTCATAGCTCAGTACGGCATGCCGAACAACTTAATTCGTCGCAACCGTATCAATATACACTGCAGCTTGCTAAAGTCCAAATTTTGTCAGATATGAAAGCTTGAGCTGCACAAACATGAGTTTGCACCGCATTTTGTTAACCAACCTCCCGTCAGAATTTTTCAGGCTGTGAACAAATTTATAGAGAGTTTTGCTCGCAGAACCACTAATAAACCTTGGTTTCTAAGGAGTCACCTAATAGTGGTTGACGTGACTCGCTTTATAACGTGCGCCTCATAATAGGAAGTAGAGATAGGTGCTTCTATGTCACATCTAAAACAATTTGCTGGTATCTTTGTCAGGGAACTTAACTAGGCACATCGCTATCCTAGCTTAATATCAACGAAGTGTGCCAGTTCATTTTATATTACAAATAATACCTATGGTTAAGGAAATCAGAAGCCGTTGTTTGCTCATCTATCAAACATGCATACCGTTATTTTAAAGTTGCAGAGCGATCTAAGTGTATTAGTTGTTTGCGTAGACATACGCCATTTAACGTTCTCACAGGCGAAATTTATCTTTCATTCCTACCGACGCACTATGCAACAGTATACTTTGGCGCTTGGACACCCACCGCTTGGCCTTAACGTCACATCTCTACACTTAACGGTATACTATCCCAGTTCTTAAACTTCAAGATGTAGTGCGCCATTGCGCAGTTGTCGCGCGCCTTCTCTTTGGGTACATGTAAAAATGCAGGGCAAAGCGGAAATCCCGGCTCTCTCCTTATAAAATATGCGTTTTATCTCTGCTGGGATATTGTGTAGCAGTCTGGAGATTCCCCGGTTTGCCTGTGTAAAATTCTAACCAAAATTCTTTAATTGTACACCTAGGCAACCGGTGTGGTTTGTTGAACTGCTTGCTGAGTTCGAATGCTTTACTTGCTCATCGCCATTTTTGCATGGCGCTCGCTTCGGTTGCAACGCGCGACTGCTCTGTGTGCTGTGCTTGCTCCGTTTCCCTAGCTAGAGCGTCCACGGTGTCGTTCATTTATAGCTAGCTAACAGGGAATCTTTTGCTGAACCAATAAAAGTTTCCCTGCAACTCGATCTGTCTTCTGGAATCGCTCTCTGGGCTCCCGGAATAGGCAGCCCACTAAATTGGTGACCCCTGATCCGGAACAATCTCAACGCCGGATATTTCGAACTTTTCTCCGGTGAGCTCGTTCCATTTATTTTTCATATTTTCCGGTTTTATTTTTGCATACGGTGGCCAATTTTTTCGCGTCATTTTTTCAAATCATGGAATCTGTAGACCATAAGGTAGAGTCTATGCTTAGTGTTGTATCTCTCTCAGTTCCACCTTTTTGGGACATGGATCCTGTTTTGTGGTTCGCTCATCTGGAGGCTGAGTTTTATAACCGCAGAATCACTTCCGACTACGCGAAGTATTGCAAGCTCCTGTCCTATCTTCCCAAGGAGATATCAATGCATGTTCGTGACGTTATCCTTTCTCAGACTGAAAACCGCTATGAGGCTGTCAAGGAGGCCACGATCAAGCGTGTTATGCCCTCTGAGAAAGTTCGCCTGCAACAGCTTTTCAGGGATCTGCAGCTGGGCGACAAACTGCCCTCAACCCTGCTACGGGAGATGCAGCAACTCCTTGGTTCCTCAACTATGGACGAGACTTTACTTCGCGAACTATGGCTACAGCGGCTACCAAAAAAAACACACAAGCGATTCTCGCTACAGTGAGCTCCGTTCCGCTCACTCAACTAGCAGATTTAGCAGATCGAGTTATTGAACGATCACAGCCACAAGTCGACGCCAGCAAGATGAATGCCGTCGCGTCCCAGGGCACTTCTATCACTGGCTTACAGTCAACTATAGAAGCCCTGCAAACACAAGTTGCGACACTTAGTCGCCAGGTCCAGCAGCTTACTATGGACCGTCGTCGTCATAGCCGATCCAAATCGCCCTGCAAACTTTCTAACTCTAACAACAGGCAAGCTAGCTGTTGGTACCACCAGCGTTTTGGTACTGCAGCTCGTAAATGTATCAAACCTTGCAGCTTCGCCAAGAAGCAGGGAAACCTCGGCCGGTCCGTAGCGGCGACGGACGCGCCTGGCCAACACCAAAGTCGCCTCATCCGCGTTAGGGATTTAACTTCCGGCACCGAGTTTCTAATCGACACTGGAGCCGAAGTTAGAGTTATACACCGTGGCCCACATGAGGTCGTCTCACCATCGCCGACCAAGCTGCGTGCCGCCAATGGCACACCAATCGCAACTTTCGGCGAAAAGCTGCTAACGCTCAATTTAGGCCTCCGGCGAACCTTTCGCTGGCCTTTCATAATCGCTGCTGTGCCTTTCGCCATCATAGGCATAGACTTTCTGCAACGCTTCGACCTCATCGTCGACGCTAAAAGGAAGAAGCTTATCGACTCTAGGACACAGCTCAGTGTTATCGGGACTAGCGCCAACGTGGCTGCTATCACTCCCATTCGTGTCCTACCTCAAGCTTCACAGCCTTTTCTAGAGCTTTTCAGCAAGCACCCTAAACTCGTTCGCGTCCTGAACGACTTACCTCCTGTGACGTCAAACGTCATGCATCACATCTGCACTAAGGGCCCACCTGTTTCGGCCCGCCCTCGCCGACTAGCCCCGGACAAGCTCAAAGCTGCTAAGGCAGAATTCGAGCAAATGCTCGAACTGGGAATCATCCGCCCGTCTAAAAGTCCATGGGCATCACCATTACACATGGTGCCGAAGAAATCCGGTGACTGGCGCCCCTGTGGTGACTACAGGTCACTTAACAAAGTTGCCGTCCCGGATAAATACCCTATCCCGCACATGCACGACTTGACCTCAGCTCTAGCTGGCAAGTCTATCTTCAGCAAAGTCGACTTAGTTCGGGCCTACCATCAGATACCTGTGGCGCCAGATGACATTGCTAAAACAGCAGTCATCACGCCATTCGGTCTGTTCGAGTACCTCAGAATGCCTTTCGGCCTCAGCAACGCTGCCCAAACTTTTCAGCGTTTCATTCATGAGGTAACGCGAGGGCTCGAAGGCGTTTATCCTTATCTAGATGACATACTTATCGCGAGCTCTTCTGATGAAGAACATCTTCATCACCTTGACGCTCTCTTCCAACGCTTGACGCAACACGGGGTTACCGTCCACCCCGATAAATGCGAGCTTGGCCAAAGTTCCATCGACTTCATTGGCCACCGCATATCTGCCTCTGGTATCGAAGCCCTGCCAGACAAAATCCAGGCACTGAAGGACTATCCTGCTCCCAGTTCCTTCAAGCAGTTACGCCGATTTCTTGGCCTGGTTAACTATTATCGAGGCTTTATTCCTAACTGCGCGAACATTGTCCAACCAATGACTGACTTGCTCCGCGGTAAACAACGCTCTTTTCACTTTACAGACGAAGCTAAATTGTCTTCCGAGAAGCTTAAAGACGCTATCTCCAACATAGCGCTTCTCGCCCATCTAGACACATCCGCACCACTATCCCTGACAACTGACGCCTCTGACACTGCCGTCGGTGCAGTTCTTCAACAACTCATCGACCATCGATGGATACCTCCAGGTTTCTTCTCAAAGCGCTTACAACCTGCCGAATCGCGATACAGCACTTTCGGTAGGGAACTGTTAGCTATCTACCTAGGTATCCGACATTTCCGTCACTACCTTGAAGGTCGACATTTCACCGTCTTCACCGAACACAAGCCATTGATCTACGCAATCAATGGCGCAACAGACAAGTATTCACCGCGGGAAACTAGACACCTAGGCTACGTTTCTCAGTTTACGACAGACGTACGTTATGTCTCAGGTTCTCTCAATCCCGTCACGGATGCGCTTTCACGCATTCAGCAGATCAGCCTATCGCCAGGCAACAACATTGACCTAGCCGCTATGGCTGCTGCCCAACAAGCTGATCCTGACATAAGCAAGCCACGACGCAACACCACTGAGACGATCAACGTCGATCGAGTCAAGCCAGCATTCCTCGACAAGTCTGACTCTTCGGTGCAGCAAGCATCTTCACAGCCTGAGCCATCACAGCTCGCACCGCAATCTCAAACGAGTCAGTCCGCTCCAGCAAAACCGACAGCCTCAACCGACAGCACTCCTACTCGCCCTACACTCAATCGACGCGGTAGGAAGCTCAAACCTACAGTTCGTTTTTCGGGCTTTGTTAGCACTTACTATTTTACGTAGAACGTGCCTTTAAAATTTTCTGCTCTTACTAAGCGTTTTTTGAAAATCCACAAAAAATGACCAGTACGTTTTGAAACTACCAAGAAAGAGCAAAATCTTTTGAAAACCCAAAAACAGCTTTGCACGTTTTTGGCGTTACACTCTTTTGTGTATGGCTATGCACTTACGCTGCTTTTTCGTTTTGCTTTCCATATACACCGTCGGTTGGTTGCCCCTCGGTTTCACTTTCGCTGGATCACCGCACGTCAACTGCAAGTGGAACGAACTTCCAGTTCAACCGCCTACGTGAACTTTATTAACTGTCCCTCCCACAAACAGTTTTTTACCGTTTCGACACCGTAGGGAGGACACGGGTGGGAGCCCGCTAGGGTCCGATTGCATGGCTCTCCCCCAGCAGCTGCATCGGGTTTCACAACCTGGTCTCGCAGAAGGCTGGCCCGCGACGGACAGTCCTCACGTAGATCGAAGGACTGCTTACACAGTCCCTTCTGGGAGAGGGCTATGTAGAGGTCTGGAGATTCCCCGGTTTGCCTGTGTAAAATTCTAACCAAAATTCTTTAATTGTACACCTAGGCAACCGGTGTGGTTTGTTGAACTGCTTGCTGAGTTCGAATGCTTTGCTTGCTCATCGCTATTTTTGCTTGGCGCTCGCTTCGGTTGCAACGCGCGACTGCTCTGTGTGCTGTGCTTGCTCCGTTTCCCTAGCTAGAGCGTCCACGGTGTCGTTCATTTATAGCTAGCTAACAGGGAATCTTTTGCTGAACCAATAAAAGTTTCCCTGCAACTCGATCTGTCTTCTGGAATCGCTCTCTGGGCTCCCGGAATAGGCAACCCTCTAAAATTGCTACATTGTTTTAACAACGTAAGGAAATATTACAGAGTCGCCGTTGAACTATCCAAAAATGTTCTACTGAACCTCGTTTGAACGCTGCCACTTTCAGTTTTCGTGGTTTGTTTTTATAAACGCACCAGAGCCTGCAAGCATTCGAAGACTGCAGTTGAACCGCGTCCTCCTATAATTCTTTATGAACACTGCTAATGTGAGCTTATTGATGGTCGTTTGTCCTTAGATAATCTGTCCCAAGATAGTTTTATTCGTATATATTTGCGTTATCTGTCATGATTTTTGGCACTCATACGTTGTTTTCCATCCCTAATCTATCCTAGGCCTCTTGAACTCTGATATACAGCTGACTCCATTTCTCTTGCTTCGCACTCAGAAACTGTTTGACGACTAATATTTATCACCTAGATTCCCAGATACTTACGCCTCAGTTAGACGAACAACGCAGACGGCTTAACATCATGGACTCTATAATCTATCAACCATGCCCAGCACACTTCATACGTCACCAAACCAGTATTCCATTTCGAATACGGAATTTAGAGTAAAGGACCTCAAACACCATCACAACTAGTCTTATCTGGCAACATGCTTCTAGTTCCTATTGCTGCCCGTAACTGCGCACCGCTAGAAAATTTTAATGCACGGTTGTCAGCAAATTTGCAACACACTAGTTTGCGCATTTATCATATGCACTCTCGTACCCTTGTATTCCACATTTGCTGCTTAATAACACCGCTGGCCATACTTCCTTCTCTTCCCTGCAGCTACACCAAATGTTCAGATAACTGCCTACCTTAATCTTTTCCTTATGCTGACATGGTTGACAATATTATTACTTCAGCTATTTAACGTTAACCACACTAAGGTTTCGCTCCTTTCCTCGCTTTGTAATCACCGTTTGTTGCTGTTCCTTATCTTAGCACTTCGGCGCCGGCAGTCATTTTCTCTTTATCTCTACCTAACTACGCCGCTTAACTGGATAAACCTCGACCAAGCAGCTCCGCATTCTTGCGCGTAAGGATTTAGTTTTCTGCTACGTGGACTGCCAACATCCTTTCACGCCAGCAATCATCGTGCTTACTAACGACTGTTCCTCTAATTAACCTAAGCAATCCTGCACTCATTCTGTACACCTTCTATTTTATCCCCTGACGTTACTTTGATCTTATCTGCTCCCGTTGTCTCTGGCTTTCTCTTTACTAAGCCCCACTTACACTGAGTGCTCCACCGACTTACAATAAACAAATTTGCTCCGTCTCTTGTAGCCAATGATTGCTGACTTTGGCAAGGTTGCCCAGCTATATCTCTCACTAGCTAAAATAACTAACGCCGATAGTTGTTCCATTATTTAACTTTAACGTTTTGCATTCTGCCTCCCCGTATCTTCGTGGCATTTTCCCAGTCTTACTCCTTATCTCTATGGCTCTTGTGTTAATTTCATCTTACATACCAACTACCTCAGCTACTGCAGCAACCATATCACAACACTGTAGCTCGGCACTATTGTGGCAGAACCTCAATTATCTGCCTAGGTTACAAACGCACATCCTTCTCGCCCCACTACCACCGTGAGCACTAATATTCGTAAATCTGATTAACTTTAGGAGCATTGCATATTCCCTCTTCGTCGTCTTTCTTCCCTAATTGAACTTGGTCTTTATCGTCTGTTCGTCTTCAGCTTCCAACACTTTTATACACCAACCACCTCCGTGAAACCACCGACTTACAGGTGACAGGGTATCTCCGCACCGTAGTGTAAAGTTTTATATGTATTTGGCTTTGTTGCTCAAATTCATCCTACTCCAAGTTTACACTGCATACACCAATGATTATTCTCTATTTAGCATTAACAGCCCTGCAATGTCCACGCTTACCATGATTTGTATCCATTGCCGGGTCCTAATTATATTCTTATCTCTATCACTTTAGGTTTCATGCTCAACTGCTGTCTACCTACCGCAGCTGCGCCACCATATTAGCTTTCGCAAATTAATGCCGCAAATTTGCGCGTAGAACCTCAAGTATATGACTATTTTGACTAACTACACCATTCCCTTCTAATCGTCATCCCTATCACGAATACTACTTTCATTATTAAACCCAAAACACTGCACGTTCCCCTTCACCTAATTTTTTCCTACCTGACTTATTCCTTATCTTCTGGCTTGGGGTTTTGCTTTCGAGTTAGCTATGCATCACTTGCCTCCGCTGCCACACTGATTTACACTGGCTCATTTTGCTTCCCGCATTAGTGCGAATTACTTCATATGTTGTTTATATTGCCTAGCTGTGTCCACACTCCAATCCAACCCTATGGTTAATCATTGTTTCACTAATACACCTTAACAACCCTGCATTTTTCCCCTTCATAACGCTTCGTATCCTCGCCTAAATCTTCTTCTTTACTTACCTATTTGACCCTTGCTTTTATTTCTTATTATGCCTCCCCTGCACCACGGACTAAATTTGACACTGTAGCTCAGCACTCTTGTGTCTAGAATCTCAAGTAATTGGCCGTGCTGCTAATATACATCAATTCCACCAAACTGTCACCGTTCTCACTTATAATTTGTCCTCTAATTAAAACTTAAAGATTCGAACATTTCTGAAAAATCCAATGTTATAAGATACTGAAAGATCATGTTTTCAGTTGCACTACAGATGTGACATAGAAGCACCTATCTCTACTTCCTATTATGAGGCGCACGTTATAAAGCGAGTCACGTCAACCACTATTAGGTGACTCCTTAGAAACCAAGGTTTATTAGTGGTTCTGCGAGCAAAACTCCCTATAAATTTGTTCACAGCCTGAAAAATTCTGACGGGAGGTTGGTTAACAAAATGCGGTGCAAACTCATGTTTGTGCAGCTCAAGCTTTCATATCTGACAAAATTTGGACTTTAGCAAGCTGCAGTGTATATTGATACGGTTGCGACGAATTAAGTTGTTCGGCATGCCGTACTGAGCTATGACACTATTATGTAAGCAATTGGCAACTGGCCACAAAAGCGTCGATTTACATGTTTTGATGTATACTATCGCTTTTTATGGGATAAATCGGGCCTCTATTCAGCTAGCTGGATAAGTAACCAAATAAGGTAACATTTATTCTTGCCATCCGAGGCACATCTTTACAGGCATGGTCAAGGTAGTCTAACATGGTGTTATAAGAAATGTAATAACTACAGGTTTAGCATAGCAGTGAATATAGGTGTATGGGTGTATATACCTATGCATTGGGCTGTGGCTGCTGTTGCATTCAGTATGATTTCCCGCCGCAGTTGGGTTGTACCAACTTAGGCTTACACTAGATCATTCTAAACTGGATAACCTTCATTCAAGTTTAGTTGGTTTCTTCTGCCTACCTGAATAGGCTTCTATTACCGCACTCGTTGCTTAGGCCTAATGCGGTTATCGCTAACTTTATTACGGTTGCAGCACTCTTGGCTTGGTTCTGGACCTCAGGTGCTTAACGCGGATTCGTTACTAACCAATCTACTTTGTGTATGAATGTAGCTACGTAGCAGTAGATATGCACCGCAGCTTCTTTCGAGTGCAAATAATTATAAGCGTGTCCCTAAGATTCGGCCCTGCTCGTTGCTTTCTGTCTAACAGATTTAACAGCACGTAAGCTTTCACTAATTTGTTAACTTGTTTTAGGTTAGTAAATGTTGGTTACGCCAGTCGCGTCACTGACAACCACCCGCGGGAACTTTTAAAATAGTGCGCTCTCGTCACGGGGTAGTTGAAGCAATATGACGCGCGAAATTAACTATCAGTTTGCGGAAACCTGGTACATCACTGTCAATGATATGCTAAGGTAAACAATTGGAATGGCGCAATGCGAAGATGGTACAATAATCGGTGCGTATTTAGAAGGATTTAGAGTTTTGATGTGAAATAGCTGTCGCTTATAATGAGTGCTTGTGTAAGGAAAATAATGCGCGTAAATGTAAAAAGGTGCATGCTGTACCCGGGAACTTGCTACACAATAGTCGGTCCAAAGCGTACTAAATATCAGTCCCTGAGTACATCCGACATACACAAACAAGAGGAGTGGAATGAGCTTGGTTTGGCGTGTAAACGTTGAAAATAAATTACACTTTCATGAGCAAGAACGCTTTTGCATGATGTTTAAGGTTAAAGCATGTATATGTTGAAATGTGTGACCAAAGGTTGAAGGTTACAGTCATGAAATAGTAGCTGTTGGTTGCCACGACAGCAACGCTGGCTGAGTGAAAACTTGGTGCTATCTTCTGCAATGGAACATGTTACGAAAGAAAACCTTGATAAATAAATCATATGGAGCCAACGCTACGTTTTAAAGATATTAAAATTTCTCAAGCTTTCTGAAGAATGTGATGTGTGTTGATGTTTATATTGACGGCCTGAGGAAAGCTACTATGGATAAAAATGAGGCTCTTGTGTAACGCCCTTGATGAATGTTAGGGAATAACAGGATGCATAATTTGTAATTTGTTATAATGCGGTGTTTAGAGCAATATATTACTATGTTAACAAGGTTCACATTGCAACTGGTTGGGAAATGAATATTGGAACCCCATATTTCACGCATTTGTTTACAGCTTGCGCTGAATAACCATAGTTTGCTAACGGATAAACTGATATTTAACCGGATTGCAAACATTGATTTCATTCCTAATTTAAAAATGCTGTCTGCAACGTATGCAGCTAAATCTGCTGAACAGAACTGTGTAGTTGATAAATATACAAAATATGTTGCTAAGTAAAGTATTGTAACGCAATTAAAAGGAAATGAATAGCGCTAGCATCATATTGGCATCTCCTTAATCCATTGAGCAGAGTTCCGGCGAGCAAATTGATGTAAGTAGTTGTTGTCCGTAAGGAAGATAAAAGATTACGGTGGATTTAGGAACTAAACTTACTGAATGCGTACATGAAATCGGTTTGTTTTTGATGGTGTACTTTGTTTTCGTACTAAAGATACGATGGTTTAAATGGAATGGGAAAGATACTGCAAAAGTGATGGAAAAATAGTGAATTGGCGTATCTAAATTGGCTAAGCATGTTATGACGGCCGTTTGGGATACTGGGAACGTAACTGCGGGAAGCGTACGGAAAAACAAGTATATGTAAGTTCTGCTGTTAAGCGTTGGTGAATAAATGAAGAGCTGTGAATTGTGGAAAATTATGCTGTCTTAAATTATGAAAGACACAAGTGGTGGTATTCTAAGAGGATTCATCGTGGTTAAAGACGGTGTTGAATGATAGATTTGACTGGTTAACACACAACGGCGTGTGATAGGATTTATAACTTTAAACGTTCTTTTAATATGTCGGATAGCATATTTTCCTAACGTGAATAGGTAGTGAAAGTAATTACCAGGCAGTTATTAAATAAGTTGCCGTTACCGATTAACTGCGCCTTAAGCTGTGTAGTCCATGGTCGCTGTTCCTTAGCTACCATAGTTTATCACTTGAGATAGTCGCTGTATGTAATAACTTGGTTAACTGTTTTGCGTTATTTTACTGATATATAACAGTTTATTCCTTTCCATATCTTATGGTCTCGTACTCCATATAGTTGCGATTGTTATCAGGGCATTGATGTGTACACATGCCTTACTTTAGATATCAACAGGTATGACATTAAGCACTGGAAAATTTTGGATATCCCGGGGGTCCTGAGGCGATTTCGGGATATCCTGCGTACGCTCTGGGAGTAGTATACCTTATGGTTCATTACCATAAATAGGCCCAATTGCTCTATTATACCGACCAGAGTTGCTAATCATCCCAAATGATATGTTGTCAGTGGTGGTGAAATCCCTGGTTTCACTCAGCAACTTTCTTTTAGGGGTCGTGCACTCATAAACGCTTCGTTCTGGCGACAAATGAAAGAAGGCTACCCGTCCGATGGCATGGTATAATGTTGTTTAGTTGCCACCCTTTCGGATTCCCAACGGCCAAATTGTTGATGAAGCCATTCTCGTCATTCATCCTACCGCACCCGAAATATCTTATCCACCCTTGTCTGAACACCTGCTCCGAATGGAGATGTACAACATGCACTATGGAAGGATATTAGTGGACCTGATTCTCACTTATCGTATTTGTCGGGTAAGGTTCGCACGGACTTGTCAGGCCTATTCAAGCTGGCTACGTTGCCTAATCTCCGCGGGCACCCAGAAAGAAACGTAACCCGATGTTACCGGGTTACCATAAGGAATGTGAGTAGGAGGTCACCGCAACGTTGTTGATATGTTGGACATCATGAACACCCAGAGCCACCACACAGTGTGCTGGTTGTGGTCGCGCAGAAGCTGTACTTGGGATCACAAGCGTATGGTCCATTAGTACACGGAAAGAGTGGGGAATGGAACAAGTCTTACGCAACGCTCCACCAGCAGCTTCCGCTTAGCAATGACGAAGTCATATAAAGTTGCTGTGATAATTACTGTCTAACATGGAAATAAGCCAAGGCCATAAAACGGTGACCGAGGGAACGACGCTGGACAACGTTGGGTAGGCCAAAGTGATATAATTACTGGCGGTCAAGGTAACCGTATTCAGCCGAAAGGGCTGGGGTGGTCGTTTAAGCAAGGTTAGCTAGCAGCGGCACGAAAGATTAAGGAAAGCATAAGCTGCTCCGCCCCAGACAAAATGCTCACGCACGTATGGATGGAGTCATGCACACTCAACCCCACACGGCGGATTAGTAAGCGGCTGTGAGGTAAGAGAACATTTGAAATATAGTGTGAACACATGGAATGCATGCACTACTGATGGTAGTTCAAGCGGACTTCTTAAATTTTTCTACATTGTATCCTGGTGCTTAGCAATGCACAACAGTTCTTCAGGTTGGTTAGAAGATGAAGTTGTAATAAAGGAACCTAGGGAAGCAGAATCGCGGGCGGTTTAATGTTCTTAGGCACAACTGCCCACGTCCATCAAGTGCGATCCCGATGGCTAGGTAGGCTTAGGTTCCGTAACAATCAAATATGGGAGGTAACGCGTATAGGTGTAGCGGGTGTACCAAAGCTCAAGCGGAAGCGGATGCGTGGTAATAAAGTAACGAAAAAGGGAAACATGATAAGGAAAGAGTTACAAGCACCGACGGCAGTTAATATTCTCCGGTGCACTTTAAGGAGCATAGAGATGATGATACCAACTGCCGCAGTCGGCGCACATAACACAGTCAAAATCTGTCCACTCCGTGTCACGCAGTCTGCTTGAAGGCACAAAGTGCACTTGCCGTTGTAGTAATTGGCTGTGGCTTTGGGGATCCACGACACTTCCTGGGTGGCTTATACACCCTGGCGGTGGCGGTGTGCAAATTGATAAAACCAAGTGGGTTGCTATCTTGCTCCTGACCGGCGGACGCATCTAGTGTGAGCACTAAGCTTTGCTTACGTCTTGTGCCTTTTTTAGTGGGTTTACCCATCCTGTATGTTATGGAATCATTTAGGGTTTTGGAGGCAGAAACCGCAACGTCCTCGAGGAACAACCTTGGTTGCGTAGAAACTCACACAACTTAACCATCACCTCCCTACAATTTGCGTCGCCGAGGCTACAACCTGTACCTAAATTTCACCATGAACCCGACTGCATTTGCGAAACTTTTGCTTCCTACTTGCCGGAGCCACTGCGGAACTCAACATTGGGGACAACAGAGGTGTTGTTACACGCGGATGTTGCGTGTGCGACACGACCGAGCGGTTGGTGCTCAATATCTCGTCCGCCCGTCGGCCCGACGCCTGCAACGCATGCGCAATGTGAGTGCGGAAGCAGCCATGCTTGACTTAAACTGCTACGTCCTCACGTAATAACACAATATAGGGCCTACGGCAACCTTGCGCATGACATCTACAATTGAATAAGTCGGTCGTTGTCATCTTTTCCCTTGTGTACTGGCATCGCAAACGCATCCTAATGTACCCTAAATACCTATAGGCAGCCTGTCCAAGCCGGTAGAAGCAACAGTCTAATGCATGCTCAGACATGTCCGTTTTGCAAAGCAATGCTTGCTACTGGCATAGAGCAACAGGCGCGCGGTTACCGACTGCGGTAAACAACTCTACTAACGACGATCGCTCCGAAAGACCCCGCTTTAAATGCCTCTTTGCTTTTTCCACCCGGTTTGTTGTATAGCAGCCAAACAAACAGGTTGACGTCACGCGGGCCAATGTCACGATAACACAAACGGCATTCAAGTCCTTACCAAGTACTTGTGCGCCCTGGCGCCTTGCGCTATGATGGTTGATATGCATTTGACGAACAACAAGCAGCTCCTAGCATACTTCAAAATCCGTACCCACCGCTTAATAGTCGACCTGTTCGTGGCAGTTTTCGCGGATAACTCGTTGCAGCGACGGGTGGCATTCCGCAGTAAATGGGGACAGCACAATACAATGCGTATAGAGGGGGTGCACGGTTTGCAAATCAATGAACCTGGGACATGCACTTAGCAATCACTACTCTCCTTGCTGGCTCAGTCGCTGGTAACATGCGGCGCAGGTTGCGCACAGCATTTACGTGAGATCAGGCTTTTGCTTTCGGAAGCAACGCGTTTAAAAATGAACATTCTACATCAGGCATATCTAACAAAATGCAATGCCACCGTAGGTAGTCACTGCAGTTCATCTGGTGTATCGCGCCCGCCAGCAATACCTAACCGTAAAGCTCCACGAGGTCAAATACGTACCTAAGAACGAAAACAAGCATCTTATCACCGATTCCTCATGCTCCACGTTACATTGACCGACGCACATCAGCAACTGTACTATTGCTTTCACTGAGTTCCCGTCCACCTTGCCCCTCATTTATGTCTCATGGACCGTAGGTCGTAACGGCTCAATCTTCTACCATAGTGCGTGAACGCCGACCTCATGAGCTCGCGTGTGTTCTTAAGCGTCTGCACCATACGATCTACGTCCTCTTCCGCGTGCTGCGGGTGCAGTCTATTGCGCGCAGGGGAAACGGCTTTCCTAAAAGAAAAACGTGGCTATGCCCATCGCTGAAGTATAGTATGTCGCAGCACTAGCCACTATGCCGTAGGAAAATATGGGCCTTGCAGTCATAACATTTCTACCTACAGTTCATAAGCGTTTCATAAAGTTAACACTTCAGATTCCCGCTTTCAAGTGTACCCTCTTCGGCAGCGCTGAACGCGCCTATAATAAACGGACCTGTACAGCACATCCTCGTGCAACTCTTCCGGTACGCTTCCGATACGTATCAGGTGTCGGGATATCTGACTAGAAAAAACAGGAAGCAATTTGCATGCGGATACACTTTAAGTCACTTTAAAACACTCAACAGGTGGTACACTCGTTAAAGAAAGACAGCATGCAAAGCAACGGTACCACCGACAGCCACGGCAACGACTGAATCCGCCAAACACATTATGGTTCCTTCAATCTATCACTATACTCACGTAAAACCATGTCGGCATTGCAACCCATAGCATATTTCTACAAATTAACAGCCATTGGTTACCAATGTATTCGTTGCTTTTCCTTCACCAAGGTAGAGTTGCATGCTGTCCGTTACGGCAACCCCCCAGTCGCCGGCTACTCGCCGGTCGTTGTGGAGCACGGTCCCGCTGTAACCGGCAAGAGGTCTGCTGGGCAAATAGTAGACATAATTATGAGAGTAACTACAAAGAATTTTCATGCATTGTAAGGTGTTGTGCTATTAAAATAGCAAAAACAATGATAAACATCCATGGAAACAATATCGAACAGCAGAATTGAAAAATGTCGTGAATTCCTAGGTTTCTCATTTGATGCACTCTCCTGTAAATGATTGTGTTCATACGTAGGCTGAATAAGCTACGAAAGTGCATTTAGTAATTAATGGGCTTAAAAATTGAACATTAAATATTGATTTATTATTTAAACATAGGGTAAAATATAAATAATCATCCTTATTAGGGGAAACTATTAGCCTGGATTTTGTGGACATTATAAACGTAAGGGGCAGTTATATAGGACATTATATCTATTACTAATGGTTATAGCTTTACATAATGTGCCTTTGTTATTCCATCTTAGGTATTCTTCACAACTAGCAGAGTAAACGCGCGCTTTTGACCCTGAATTAAGGGGTTTGTTTTGCGAATCAGAAGGTACTCCCATTAATACAAATAAAACTTCGGTAAAGGGAACTAAACCGAAATTAGCAAAGTTTATCTCAAAAGGTTAAAGAAGCATAAGGGTACATTAGAAAATTTTAAATAGGATGACTGCAATAATCCAGTTGGAACTGCTATGCAGCTGCTATATCGTTTCAATTAGATGGCAGAAACCTGCTACTTAAAAGTAATATGGAAATCAGCATAACGGCTACATTCACGCAATCTTACGCAGCACCACCACTTGTTGCAACAGAGCGAAAAGAAAATTAGTTGGTGAATACCGCCATTAAGTAAAAGAGTTTGCAATCTTCATTTAATTCTCATAGAAACAATACTTTATGAAATAGAGCTACAAGCGTGCTCACGTTGGGTAATTGTTAGTAAATAGAAGCATTGGCCGACTCCAGTTAAGTTTCAGCAGCAATAATACTAGATGAAATAGAGCCACAGGACTGCATAATTGCGCTAACTGCCAGTAAATAAAAGACGCTGCGTGCTCCAACTAAGGTGTCACTGCAATGCTGCCAGCTGCAACAGTAAAGCCAGACTAGTCAATTACGTCGCACGCTGGTAAGAACAAGAAGTTGCCGGCACAGAAAAAGACGTCAAATAAAATGCTGCTAGAAACAACAAAACTTACGGACTAAACGCTCACGCTAGTTGCCTGTAAGTAAAACATGCTGCCGGATTTACTTAGGGTGGTAAAGCGTTAATGCTAGATGTAATAGAGCTAACAGACCTTAAATTAGACTAAACCGCAGTAGTAAAAAATACTGTCCGCTATATTTAAAGTGTCAGAGCAATACTAATGGATGTAATTGAGTCACAGGACTAATCGCTTACGCTGACCGCCAGTAAACAAAAAACGTAGCCGGCTTCAATTAAAGTCTTTCAGCAATACTACTGGCAGCAGTAGAATTACCGGACGATACATCTACGCTGGCCACCAGTAAATACTGATGGAAACGCTTTAATTTAATACCACGGTAACGGCGCAGCTGACGTAGTGAAAGCGTTGCTCAGGCCCCTGCAAACTGCTCACGCTAATACTGAGAATATGATTGCTTTGTCGAGCCAACACAGTGGCTCACTAAGGTCGGTGCTCTCTTCCGTCTTACGTCATGGCGGTAGGAAATATATTGTAAAGGTACCAGTTGAACCACGCCTTTACGGTCGTCTTTACGGCTACTTGCAAAAGCACCCAGGAGAAGCCACTTGTATACAAGAAGCTGTGAACGCAGGGAAGTGTGCATGCGCACGACGATACGAAACTGAATAAAGATTGGCTGTTCTGCCCCTAGCAAAGTAATCAATTATGTATAGTGAGCGTATGCTTGCTCTACGGTCTACAACGACAAATATTACGGATGGGTTTATTATGTCAAACTGGTCCATAGTACGCGATGGTGGTGGTTCAGAGAGACACCCAAAGGCCGCTATGCTTTATGCGCCAACACGTACCCGACAGCTTTGCGTAAGCAGGATTTACCGTCGGGGAAACCGTGCCGCAACGGCAGCAATGGGTGGCCCAAAATGGCCGGTTTATTGTTCTAAAATACATGTATAAGTGAAACTTTGTTAGGGACAAAATGGTTTCGCATGCAAATGACGAATGTATAGTGGTCTTCGTCGTCCACGTAAGCTGCACATACCTAATGCCGCCACCGATTGTAGCTGGAGCACCCCACTTAATCAACGACTCCTCCGCTTGCTCTTGATCCATCTTCCGTGTCGCGAACGATGCTTTCTTTTCCCTACTGCCTTTTGGTTGTAGCTTCGCTGCGCTTGGGCGCTTATTCGCAATATTGCACGCTGCAGAAGCAACATTGGTGATGCGGAAGAATTTCAGGGGTTGCATTTCGGTAGTAAAGTGCGGTGGTTCCATTACCCTCGGCGGTAGCAACCGCTACCATTGGGTTTGCTTGGGACGGTCATGTTGTGGCATGGCGTCAGGCTTCTCGAATAGATCAGGAAGACGACTTCCAACTGATATAAATCCCGTCTACGTAGTATTGTATTCAGACTACCGCGCTCATAGTACTCCGCCCTAAGGAACTCGCCTATGCGCAGCCTCGACCTAGCAACTATTAGAGACTGAGACTGCGACTGTATTTAAGAGCAGGTAGAAAGGTTTCTGTACAACTCTATCCAATTACGAAAAATCAAAATTTACTCGTGAATTATCGGCAGTTGTGTCTGGTCCGTTAATCGTTTATCCGTGTTGGTTAGAAATTTGTACTAGCGTCATTATTTCCGGACATACAATGTCTTATTTTGGCACTGTATGTGCATCGTTTCACAAAAGCACAGGTTTCCAAAATACTCGTCGATACGGGATTTAAAACACTTCACAGAATCGGCCACTATTAATCCTTCTGGTAGTGTATTCCATAAGTTTACGATTCTTCGTTCAATACAAAGCTGTTGTGAAACTTTGTTCATGCTGGGAACCCTGAGTTTGTAACGATGTCCTCGGGTGTTACAGGGTTCTCGCAGGTGAAAGATTGGCCGCAGTATGGGGAAGTGATTCAAGCGTAGTACTCGATGGGTGATAATAAGATCAATTCTTACTCGGCGATAGGATAGGGTCTGAGCTTTTCACAACGTTTTTCATATGGAAGCTTTCGTAGACTCGGAATCATTCTAGTTGCGATATGCTGTATTTTCTCCAGCTTTTCAGTTTCCCATTGGGTTATCGGATGGTAAGCTGGGGCACCGTATTCAAGGATTGGTCTAATGAGCGAGGTGAATGGACGAGGGACGGTTTCTTCGGACCATGTGGAGAAACTGCGTCTTAATGCCCAGAGCATACGAAGTCCCGCACGGTACAATTTCTCTGTATTTTCTAGTGATCTTAAATCATGTCATGAGAGAACTCCTAAGTCTCTGACAGATGTGTTGGGATGGAGCAACTGGCCGTCCAAGGTGCATGAT
The DNA here is from genome assembly GCA_944474145.2 of Dicrocoelium dendriticum. Lineage (NCBI taxonomy): Eukaryota > Metazoa > Platyhelminthes > Trematoda > Plagiorchiida > Dicrocoeliidae > Dicrocoelium > Dicrocoelium dendriticum. The sequence continues at coordinate 27,489 of CALYDF020002836.1, read as the reverse complement.
CGAGTGGCTGGACGTCTGGTGATACTGATGAACTCCGACTTGCTTGCGTTAAGAGGGAGTTGCATTTCAGTGCACCACGTTGACAGTCGTTCTAAGTCCTGCTGGAGGCGAGCGCAGTCGTCCTGGTTTTCAATGATCCTCCAGATTTTCAAATCATCTGCAAACAGGACACATGGTGACTGGAGCTGCTGCGGAAGATCGTTGATATGAATAAGAAATAATGCTGGCCCAAGTACAGTTCCTTGAGGCACGCCACTGGTCGATGGGAGCCATGCTGTCAGATAGTCATTGACCTGTACTCTAAACCTTCGTCCCACAATAAACTCTTGTATCCACTGAAGTAACGTGCCACCGATTCCGTATGTCCTCAGTTTACGAAGGAGTACCTCGTGGTTCACTCTGTCAAACGCGTTACTAAATTCGATGTACACCACGTCAACATCCTTCTGCTCATTGAGAGCTCGAACCCACTGGTGGTTTGTGTACATCAAGTTGGTGATGCAGGATCGCCCTTTCGTAAAGCCGTGTTGCGCTGGCGTCAATATGTCCATCCATTCGAAGAGCGACAGCAGACACTTTTTCACAACCTTCTCGAGAACTTTGGATAATACCGAAGTCAAACAGATCGGTCTATAGTTCTCTATTTTACTCGGATCACCACCCCTGGGAAGCGGTTTTTAATCGAGCATTTCCAGTCCTTCGGGACGGATCCTTCAGAGAGCGATCTATTGAAAAGTTTTGTCACAACTGGTGAGATGATAATCGATAGGGACTTGAGTATTAGTGGGTGAAGTCCGTCTGGCCCGGGGGCTTTGCACCATTGAGGTTGACGAGTAGCTGATGTACTTCGACTGCATCACATTGTAGGCTGTCGAGCAAGACTTGCGCAACCTGTGTCGGTACTGGAACAGCCGCCGGTTTACTGGAAAATACAGTGAGGAAGTGCGTAGCCAGGGCGTCCGCGCGCTCCGCGCTTGAAATGAGTGTCTTCCCGTCTAAGCACTCTAAGACCGGTAGGTCGTCTCCAGGTTTCAGTTGACGTTTCAAGTAGGCAAATATTCGCTTGGGTGCAGTTGTGGCCGAGGATGCTAGCTCCTCTTCGAACTGCCGGCGTTTCTTGATCTTTGCGGCTTTACATAAGTTACGCTGTTTCCTGTACACCGCGTAATCTTCATCACAACCCGAGCTGATATATCTATCCCAAAGTTTACGACGTCGTCGCGCTAACTGTCTGTATTCCCTATCAAACCAACGCGGTTTGACAGGTCTGATTTTTGGATACTTAAGGGGAACGAACCGAGTACAGAGCGAGTTAAGCTTCCCCTTTATTAATGACCACCAGGCCTCAAGTGACGCATCATGTGGTAGTGTCTAATCAGGCTGACTTGCAGTTTGGACGAGTCCGTTGAAGTCCGTCTTCCAAAAGTTGAATGTCGGCTTCTGTTGATTGTAATATGTTAACGAGAGTTCTAAGCTTGCTACAATAGAGCAGTGGTCACTGTTCGCCAGAGGTTCGATGACTCTGATCTCTTTTAGCTTTTGCTCGCAGCTCGTAAACATTAGGTCGAGACAAGATGCCGAGTACGGAGTTACGCGCGTCGGTTGGATGACATGTTGCGTTGCCCCAACTTCAACCGTCAGTTTAGCGAATTGAGCCTCAACGTTGCCATGACCGGGAAGAAGTCGAACATCTGGCCAAACTATGTTAGGTAAATTTAGATCCCCCATCAGTAAGAACTGAGGGCGGCTCATGTGCTTCTGTACATGTGGTATCCAATCGCAGCAACGGTTTAATGGGCTCCGGTAGATAACCCCCACAATTAGTTCTGCGCGCCTGAGACGGATTGTGCACCACAATTGCTCGCGTAAACTATCCTCGCTCCGATAGGTACTGATAAGTTTGCCAGATAGTGACGATTTTATGTACAACAGAACACCACCGTGAGCCTTTGATTTTCGGTCACATCGGAAACAAGCGTATCCTGACAACACGACGTCTTGGGGTATGATGTCGGAGTTCAGCCATGTCTCTGCAAGGCCTAAAATGTCCGGCCGCTCCGCACAACGAAGCGGCACAGTTCGTCACGTTTGTTCCTTAGGCTGCACACGTTGGCGAATGCGACACGGAGGTCCTGGGAGGTACTGCGGGACGTGCCTGGAGGTTGAGCAACCGGGACAACGTTTCTTTGCACCCTTCCCACAATCTATGATAAGTTGAAATTATTGTGAAAGGCAACCACGTCGGAAAGACGTTGCTGAATGCCTCCTTGCTTCTAGCGCTTGCAGCTCCAAACATCGCCTTAAATGCAGTAGGGTGCTGGTGTAAACTAACCTGCACATCCACTGTTTCGGCAAAACTGGGTCAGCCTTAATGACAGGGGACAACAACTAGCACCTGCGTAAATTTTCCTGCAGGAATTGTAAACCGCAGGACATTGACATGACCGATATATACATCAAAGTAAATGCCTTTATTTGCGCCTGGCGCCCATCCATCACTATTGTCTTTACGGAGTAAGTGCTAGACAACATTGCTGATATCGCCCAAGAAAACCGCAGTCAACTAACTGCCGCTCCATTGTGCGTCAACGCTATAACACGCTATGACACAAAAATGCGTCTGATGCGTGGCATCTATCAGAAACGCGTCCATGCTTTTCGCAAATACTTTGGTCACCGATGCAGAAAGAGGAAAGAGGAATCGCACCGGCAAACCATACTTTACTACATGCACGGCTTCGTTCTTAAGTAACAACTACTAAACTGAGTTTACTTTGTTTTCCTTAAGTGTGCCACCTAACCGATGCCGGAACGAACAAACGCCCGTTTGATTTAATTCTTTGTTTTACCTTTCCACTACATAGCTACGCAATTCTCTGATATTACCAAACGAGCGCACCAAACCAAACGCCAGCTGCAGCTTTGAGAGACAGGCGCTGCTTAATAACATAGTAAAATTGATGTCCGAGTTGGAAACTACGCGCACACACCAGACTATTCTTCGTTATCTCTTAGTAAATGACTGTAACACTGATGGTTATTCGCGCCTTAGAAACCAGACTGACATAGCAATACAACATGCATGAAAAGTAAAACAACGTTCGCGCTTATGGAGTGCCGCCATTTCCTTCCTTATTACAATGTGCACGCCAATAACCCACCCATTTTCACCGTATGCCGTTATATGACGGAGCATGCAAGACAGCATAGCTTCATACCTTGGTGTCGCCTTCACTGAAAATCGCTTCAGAGCACCCGGCAGTATGTTTTCAATTGCAACGCGCTATCTCAGTGTTTGCCTCGGTTGCATTTGTAGTCAGCCTCCGCCAATATGGTCACTAGGTCCGTCACTTGGGTGGAGAGATTCGGTGTGGCTGTTTTCTAGCCTCGCACTCTATGACGGACGGGTTTGTCTTTGTTTAAGCTCATCATGATGAGCTAGCCGAGCTTGGATTGAAAACCGGTGCATAGTGATTGGCGGTTACCGCCGTGATCACTAAGCCTTTGTTCTCCTAATTGTTGTGTCAAACGCTGCTGTCGGAGCTTGAATGCCCAGGGATCCTGGCGTTAGCCGCCATGCACTATGCGGCCACTTCTACTCCTAGCTCAACGATATTTACCCGTTGATGATGATTATTAGGTGCTTTGCTTGTTTACTTTTTTCACTTGCTGAGCGATTTAAACGCCTGGCACTAATTCCTTTCTATCTATCGTGGGCTCTGCTCCAGCCACTGTGCCTTTATTTGCAGTTTCTACATTGTGTCATTTGACGACGATCACATTATTCAAATATTGCTTTGCAATTATATCACCTTGCATGCTCTATGCATATAGTTTATGTAACCTGTCTGCTATAGGACTGCGCTCCAAGCACAGCTTGTTGACCTCTTTGTAGCTCTAGACTTATGCAACGGTTTTTACTACTCTTAGCAAGTGTCGACCACTTCGGACGAGTTTTACCCCCGGGCTTTTGCTAGGTGTCTTCGGCAAGCCGGTGGCCAAATCTTCATCAAGACGTCGATATGCAAGTTTGGCGACCCATCCACTATCACCTAGAATAACAGAAACTAGTTTGTTTGGCAACAAAGCACTTCTGTTTGACGTTTCATATCTACCTTCCAATGCATATCATCCGGCTGCGAACGTTTCATTTCAGCGCTTTCTGTATTAAGTCAAAGCCCATCATAGTTCGACTCAAGCGAACATACAGTCTTGGGTGAGTTTATCAATCGTTCTCCTTGGTATCCGCCAGACCGAGAAATAACATGCCGGCCGCCGTCATGCAGAAAAGCTCCTTGGTACCGCAGAGAGACGTCTAGGAGAATGGTTGCTGGATACTTGAGTCATAGGCTATGGTTATCCAAGGTAGTATGTCGCACGATTAAATCATTACTTCAACGAAAATCGTCCGTCATGCAATTCAGTTTTTAAAGCCCACCCTTATATCCAGAGCTGCTTTCATCACTCTCCGTTTTCGTGCACGCCGATGCAATTCGCAAACATTTAACAACGCTTTAGCAAGGCTCCTTCAGTGTCAATGCCCAAAACAGCTTGGTTTATTATCGGACAGGTGTGGTTACAAGATACCATGTGCATCGCCCAAACGCTATTCACCGCGACGTATTTCCAAAAACGTTGTAGCCTAATCCACTTTGCTGTGGAACAATTTATTAACTAAATAGTTACGTTTGCCTAGTGTTTCTGCTCCTTCCCAACCCCTAAGCACAATAGCGTCTGACACCGAACTGCCCTTGTTTTGGATTTGCGGGCATAAAAATTCTCTATCTGGCAACTTAGGACCAACGCCATAGGGATACTTTTGTAGCGATTGTAAACGTCCGCCATTTTACTAGTACTCTTCACACTATACATTCATTATCTATTAAAATGTTTAAATTATGCACAACAAGTACACGGTGTTTGAACTTCGTTCTATGTTCATGCACTGCTTACGTTGCGCGCAATTGTCGTGTTTGTTCGGCGCTTTTGCTCGTTGTCTCGCGATTGGAAGTGTTGCTATTTCGCATTTAGTATTGTAGCAAAGCAAAAGGTCACTATCCGGATATTTAATTGCGTTAGCCTTTTCAATTCCTGTTTAATTCGTTTCGTGACTTAGAATTTTTGATTCATTATCAGCTGTTAACTTTCACGTTGAATTCAATAAGGCTTCTTTCGTATTATGAAGCTACATTTTAAAGAGAACAGCTGATTTATATTGAAAACGGTTTGTTTACTTGTTTTAGGTTAGTTAATGCTGGTTACGCCAGTCGCGTCACTGACAACCACCCGCGGGAACTTTTAAAATAGTGCGCTCTCTTCACGGGGTAGTTGAAACAATATGACGCGCGAAATTAACTATCAGTTTGCGGAAACCTGGTACATCACGGTCAATGATATGCTAAGGTAAACAATTGGGATGGCGCAATGTGAAGATGGTACAATAATCGGGGCGTATTTAGAAGGATTTAGAGTTTTGATGTGAAATAGCTGTCGCTTATAATGAGTGCTTGTGTAAGGAAAATAATGCGCGTAAATGTAAAAAGGTGCATGCTGTACCCGGGAACGTGCTACACAACAGTCGGTCCAAAGCGTACTAAATATCAGTCCCTGAGTACATCCGACACACACAAACAAGAGGAGTGGAATGAGCTTGGTTTGGCGTGTAAACGTTGAAAATAAATTACACTTTGATGAGCAAGAACGCTTTTGCATGATGTTTAACGTTAAAGTATGTATATGTTGAAATGTGTGACCAAAGGTTGAAGGTTACAGTCATGAAATGAGGCTGTCCTATCCGCCACTTGGAAATAACGCTCCTTCGGCAGTGTTATCCCGGTACATAGGGTTGCAGGTGATGTGATGTAGATTTGGAGACATTGAACTCATAGTGTTGTTTATTAATGATTGAGTACGCTTGCTGAAATCCTACGACCTCAATTGGTAATCAATTTACTAAGTGGTTTAAATGCGTTACCATGGTTAATCATTGTCCCGCCTCACGCGTAGCAGCCATGGTGGATGACTCGCTTGCATTCCGACGTATGTTGAAGGGTCCTTATCTGGACTTCGCATCGGTGGAGAAGGATCTGAAAGAGTTTCAGATTAAAAAGGCCACATCCTTTGTTCGTCGGAACGTGCAATCTGCGAAGGCGTACGAAAGGGAGACTGGACAGGTGCTACCGGAAGGATGCCCATACCGATATATTCTGTATGTATGTGTGCATGGGAGGCGCAGTAATGTCACTGGAAAGCGGTAAGTGCATTGCAATTGCCTCATGATAAGATTACTATAGGTACCGATGTTACAATTGCCCTGCCCGTTTTTCTGTTACGTATAAGGGGGAATGTTACGAAATTGGGAAGGCGTGTCTGTGGCATTCGCACAGCTTCCAAGTTGGGAAGCCTTGGCTGTATGCGTGTAATCGGAGGCTATCAGAAGAGCAGGAGAGGCTGGTGCTTAACTTAATGAGAACGTTTCGTCCGACCCAGGAGACGCGTGCCTTTGTGCGGCAGCAGTATGACATTCGTTTAACAAGGAGGGATTTGTATGTCATGCGGCGGCGTCATCGTAAGGCCTGTGTCACTGATGTGGAGGAGGTGACTCAACTGTTGCAAAGAAATGGTGAGGTGAAAATTCTGCATTCGGGTAATCAGATTCGTTACCTATTTTTCGTACCCTCGCGCATGCTTGAATTGGTGGGCCAATACGGCGAGGTAATTTTGGCGGACTCCACGTATCAGATCAATTACGGAGGCTACATCCTGTGGCATTGCATGTTTGTGGACGTCAGCGGCCTCGGTATGAGTTTCTTTTATGCCCTGTTGCCTAATGAGACGGAGGTAGCTTACGAGGAGGCAGTGAGAGGTATGTTGGAATTGGCCCCCGCGGTTGCCGGTGCTCGGACGTTGGTGATGGACAAGTGCACCGCGCAAGTGAATGCGTTCCGTAATGCGTACCCAAATGCGAACATTGTTTTCTGCCGGGTACACATTATGCGTGACATGCGGCGGCGTTGCTCACACCTTCCGCTGTGTAACGCTGAAGATAAGAGAGCAATATTCAGCATGCTGCGGTCATTGTTGTACACGTACGACTGCGCTCATTACCATCGGATTATGGAAGCGATATCTCTGCGGAGCGCAGAATGCTTCCAATACCTGCGTCGTACATGGATTCCATGGCGGCTTAGCTGGGCGGCGCATCTGATGGGCCATGTAGTTTTATTTGGATGCGACAGCACTAATCGCATTGAAAATGAGAACAAGCATCTGAAACGAACTTTGAGTGAACGGTCAACGCTACTTCACTTGTTTCAGGTGATAGTGCAGCGTGCAAGTAGCATGATTGAGGAGAGGGAAACACTGCTGGCCAGAGATCAACTAGGTGAATGCGACGTTCAGCACGGAGCCAGCATTGGGGACGTGATTTTGCGCAGGCTCTCGTCCTACGCCCGGCGGCAGTACGCGCGGCACAGTGTTCGGGTTCGTATTCGCAGCGTAAACGAAGGCGGTGGTTGTTGGCTGGTGGAGGACGAGCGCATTGGTATGCAACGTATTGTCATCGGAAATGGCTGCGCTTGTGGATGCAGATTTAATCGGCAGTGGCGCATTCCATGTGCGCACATAATTCACGTTGCGAGCCTGCACGCGTACAAGGAGGAGGATGTGCTTGATGGTTGCCGTTGGGTATTGTCATCGATAAGTACATCTGCGCCGGTGCTTTCGGAGGATACGGAAGGGACGTTGACGGTGGCGTCGGTGAGATGCCCCAGTGATGTAGTTCTTGACCGGGCGGCGAAAATTCGCATCACTCGGGATATGTTTGCGGCTCTGGAAACGCAGATTCTGAGCATGGGCACGGAGGAGTTCCAGCGCACCATGGGCGTGTTCGCATGCGTGCGGGAGCTGCTCACAAGTCACAGTGATGTTCAGCTTTACTCGCGGCCATCGCAGTTGGAGGAACTGCAACCGTTATCCTCGGAAAACCTGCCTACTTTCCAGGGAATGCAGCCGTCATCCTCCGCTGCAGCTACCCACGTGACGGCAGGCAATGGTACGCGTAAAAGTATGAATTCACCGGAGAGGGACGTCAACGTAGGGATCACATTGGTGTCCCCGGTGGCTGGTGTTTCCCAGTCTCCTTGCGACGACCGCAGGCGTCGCAGGCGGAAGTCGCCTTTGCTAACCCGTGCGGCTGAGGTGGTGGAAGGCAGCATCACTTCACGGGAGTTGACATTTATGACCCTTAAAAGAAGGACATCAGCGCGCCACCGCACATACACATGGGGTACAAAGAGGGGCACTGCTGAAAAGGAAGCGGACAGCGCGGTTTGCGCTTTGTGTGAGGAGGAAGAGGACGCGTGCGGGAGCTCGGAGATCGTCGATTGGATAAGTTGTGATGTTTGCTTACGGTGGTTTCATCAAACCTGTGCTTCATACCATGGAGAAGCGGCATATACATGTGCGCGTTGCTGTGGGTAAGTTCCCTTTCACGTTGTTTAGATTGCTTTTCGTTAGGGATACACAGAAATAGTACGGGCATACCGCATGAAGAAACTCTGCAAATAGAAACCCCTTCCAATCGGTAAGTTCCCACGGCAATGCCTTTCTTCCCCAACTGTATAGGTCCTTGACTATGTTGTGAGCTGTGTAACGTTTGGCCTGGGTGTTAATCATGGTACCTTGTGTCTTCCAATTACAACGCCGCGCCCTGTGATTGTTAGACACGGATGGTTTCTTATTTAGCTGAGTTAACTGGCGTATAAACGCCGGTGCTTAAACTGCTGCAAGAAGTGCATCGTTCCGAAGCTGCTGCGTCTGCTTCCATTCACCGGAAGCTTCTGTAAGAGCTGCCGGTGTAAGTGACGGGACCGCTGACGATGGTGTTTCCGAATTCACTTGAGAGCTGTACATTTACTTCCGAATGGAAGGCAGCGGACAATGGCCACCTGTTACATGTGCGTTGGATGTGTGTTGGATGGTTTATCTCTCGAAATCATTTGATAAGGTACCCCGATTGAGGCTATCACAAAGGCTGAGGTGCTACGCTCTGGGACTCCGGGACTGGTCTACTTTGTGCCTACTGGCCATCAATCAGCGTACGTGTTCTGTCCTTCGTTTTGGAGCAACCTTCCTGCCTTCGAGCTACGTACCCCGTGAGGTGGAACTCCCACTTGTCTCCAACCAAGTAGACCTAGGTGTCCTTCATTCCTCCGCTTTGCATTCTGTTGACAACTGGAAGAAGATCACTAGTAAGGGTTCCAGAATGTTGTGGTTAAAACGCCGTTCTTTCGGGTCGTAACTGCTGACATGATTGTGAGGATGTTCTCCCATTTCGTCCGGCCCCATATAGAATACTGCATGAAGGCTTCCTCGCCGCAAATTGCTCGATGGGTTCATCGGATCATTGGTCATCGCGGTAGAACATTCCGCAAAGGACCACTCTACCTGCCTTCGAGGCAGCAGAATCCCACCTCGCTCAGGTCAGAATCTAACAGTTGTTTGTGACGTTCCTCTGTCTCAGCAACAACAACAGCATCCGGCCAGCCCTTGCAATTATTCACGGCGTGGGCAACGAACGTGTTCGACGCCTTGTTTATGGCCAAGGAAAAGGAACTGAACTGAAAACGAACTGAACTGAAGAAGAAGACACCGAACAACAGGGATCTGAAGCGTACATGAACAGGGCACCAGAGGCCTTCGAAATTGTCATGCTGGTCACTGAATGCTTCAAGTAGATGTACTTTGCGATCCGTCTTGCAGACTGCGTACGCCGACTGCGTACTTTAGCCGATAGCACGGTTGCCACCATTGAGCGTTCACTCACAGTACGGAATGATGAACTGTGTCAGTCATCAGCCAACGTAGACTCATACACCTCACAAGTGCGCTCACTAACATCAGGTTTCATGAGGCCTGTGGACGGATTGCGTTGGAAAAGCTTGCGAGTGTTGCCAGAGAGGGAAACAGTCTCCACCTGTAAACCAAGCTCAGACCATCATGTCTCGCTGTATTTGCAGCTTTGGAACAGCTCCAGAGAAAAAGCAGAGATCGACCCTCTCAACTGGCGTCCATTTTGTAGGCAGTTTGTTTGTCCGGAGATGGTCATTGCGTTCGGCATTTAAGTGCAGTGTTGTTCCACTGCTTCCGGTGGATTACAACGGATTGCATATGCTAATGACGGCTGGTAACTAGTGTGGGCAGAGGAATCAGTTAATCGGTTGACATCAATCTTCCTGTGCTTGGTGTTTCCGGATACGGCAGCATGATGTGAGTCTACACAGGTTCACCAAAAACTCCTGTGATCAATTTGAGAAGAATGCGGAGATCCCATTCCATTGAATGTCATTGTCATTAGGACAAGTTCACAAGCATCGCCCGTAACCTGAGGAGCGATATGAGCGAAAGCAAGGATCTTAGAGAAACTTACACGGCCCAAGGTGCTTGCTTGCACTGAGACATCACTTTTCTCCACTTTCCTTGCTTGCGCAAATTCATCACTATTAACGGTTTGCATCACAGTGCTATGCTGACAGGGGTACATATCTTTCCTGTAATCGCTACCCTTTCAGAGACTCTGCGCTACGCACCGGCCGTTGCCTTTTGCCCGGTCTTGGCGCCGCCATGCAATGCAGCATGGATACGTATATACAGGTAGCATACATTTTCAAGGCTCAACTACATTTCAGAGCCATTGACATCTGACGCCCAACGCATGGCTTCCTCTCACGACCACAGAGCCTCCTGTCAGGTACTGCCGCGGCCACATCATGTCGCCTTGACGCCATATTCATTGCTCTATACCCACTGCCTCTTGAACCCACTTTCTTGCATAGCACCTATTCCGCTCAGAAATCACCGGATTGCGCAATCACATACCATCAAGTCATGCGAACTCCTTTTCCCTGGCGCGATTAAAGGCTATAGCACTTACCAAAGGTAAATGCGAACCAATAGATCATCCCATTTATATGTATATGTATATATCGCAATTGGTTATGCGATATACATTTTCGACTTTTAAATACATGTATATATATATATATACGATGCATATACACATACATATATTCATAAACCGCAAATGTTTATCGCATAACCATTTGCGATATGTAATCACTTGATTAACATGCCAAATATAGTTCGGGATATATTTCCCATCTACTATGTCACAGGTATAATGCAAACAGCATGCTTTAGTGCAGAGACTAACACTGCATCCTTATATAACGTTCGTTTTGGTTACGTTCGTTCTTATCAATCTTGTATACAATAGTCAATAACCCATGCATTTATACACACATGGGCCTTTCAGTGCTATATACATATATATCCATGCATATATATACATATATACAGTGCCTATTACGTATATGTATATATATATATAATTATACATATTATGCATCAGTATATACATTTCGTTGTAACAGATATATATATGTACATATATATATATGTGTATATATATATATTAATATAGACAGAGAGAGAGCTTTAAAGCGCATTTACCATTATTACACATACACACTGCTTTATCTATCCATTAGCGAGGAATCTCTTCATCATATCCATTATACGGTTACCAAAGCCAAATGCAAGCTGCACTAGAAATCAATCCACACTTTCATAAGCCAGCTAGTCAACGCCGACTCCCCTATGTCTTGCAACATTAACCATACATTCTCCGAATGTATTCTTCTATGAAATACATGCCGAGGACTTACATAAACCATATTTTACATTCCGTTTCCTTTTTAACGCCTTACTTAATGTTATATTTCAACTTTTACACTTTTAGTCAACTTTGTAATTAAGCATGGTACAGATCCTATTTTGCATTTTTGGAGGTTTTGAACACCTTGGAAACACGTTGCGAAAGAAATTCCTCCATTAAAACGTTTACTTTTTCAGAACGCAGCAACAGGTTGTCCTCATGAACACGGAGCGGGATTCTAACCACAGTGTTTTGTTGATAAATTGGTGAGGGTGGTTTGGAACGCCATGCTACATGTGGACTATGTTGCTTATTGATGTTGTGTGGTGTATAATGAAGAGTTTCAGGAGCATTTATGGTACGTGGTAATATTAAAGTTTGTAGATTTAACACTGTTGTTGTTCAAGTAGCTAACGAAGGGCGGTTATGAGCTGCAGCGCGTTGTTGGAAGCTGCCATCATGGTGGACGATCTCCCTTCGTTTAATCGTTTGGTGAAATTATATATTCGCGAACATTTGCGGACATGGAACAGGAGGTGAAGAAATTTCGGCAGGCTACTGCGACGGCCTTTTATAAGCGGTCAGTTGTTACTCGATCTCGGTACAAAATTTACTTAACTTAACTTTACCTCCCTATAAATATGCTAAATGCATTCCATTTTATTATGGAAACCTCTTTAATTATTTCTTAATGCTCGCCATTGCCAAATTGATACATGCTGTTCCGTTTAACCTCGGCCCGTAACCAAAATTCCGCCCTTGGTTAGAGCCCAGCTCCCTCATGAACAACAGCCCGCATTCAAAATCGCGCCAGTGGCGGATGTGTCGGTCCCCATTATTAAGCTGACGGTGTAGCAGTCTGAAGATTCCCCGGTTTGTCTGTGTAAAATTCTAACTAAAATTATTTCATTGTACATTCGGACAACCGGTGTGGTTTGTTGAATTGATTGCTGAGTTCGAATGCTTGACTTCCTCATCGCCATTTTTGCTCGGCGCTCATTTCTGTTGCAACTCGCAACTGCCCTGTGTGCTGTGCTTGTTCCGCTCCCCTAGCTAGAGCGTCCACGGTGTCGTTGTTTTATAGCTAGATAACAGTGAATCTGTTACTGTACCAATAAAAGTTCCCCTGCAACTCGATCCGTCTTCTCGGATCGGTCTCTGGGCTCCCGGTACGGGCGACCCTCTAAAACGGTAATTACACCAAGGTCGCCAATCTCCACGAGACTTTTTGGAGAACATATGCAAAGGTGAAGACCATGGGCTATTAGAAGGCCGGACGATACCAAGACGGAGCACGTGCTCAAACACAGTCTTAGCGCTGGCGAGTTTATCGGGTGGTAGTCGGCGAGGGCGAGAGGTGACCGGTGGTCCACGAGTAACAATGTGGTGCACAATCTCGTGTTTAGGTGCCGGACAATTATTGGATGGCAGGTACAACGCGGGGAACTGTTGGATTAACTCGGTGAACACAGTGTTAGTAGGTAGAGTCATGCGAAGTCCGATTGAGCTGATCGAAGTGGCTCTGCCCGGAGTGGTGAGTGAGGTGATACTATCACGAAGTTCCCTGTTACGTAAGTCGACAATAAGACCAAAGTGGGTGAGGAAATCGACATCGACGATGGGGCGTCGTACATCTGCGATTAGGAAAGCGAAAGAAAATGTTCGTCGAAGACCAAGATCGAGAGTAAGCAATTTCTGACCGTAGGTCTGGATTCTCGAGTTATTAATCGTTTGGAGAGTAGGTTCTGTGGGATTGAGGTAGTGTTTTTCCATTCCACGAGGCAGAACGCTGAACTCGGCTCCAGTGTCAACCAAGAATAAAAGGTTGGTTGTGGAATCACGGACAAAAAAGCAGGCGACTAGAAGATCGGCAAGCCGAAGTTGTCGCCATTACTGGCTGGCTGGGGCGTGTCCCTGTTGAGCCTTGAGGAAGCCTTTCGGATGCGAGTGCAGCGCCCAAAAAGATAACTGCTATCTTTCATGTACAATTCAATTGTTGACCGATTGTACATTATTCCATCTTGTCTTAATCTTCCTTACAACCGGCTTAACACTTGACCGCCTTGTAAGTTCCCGCGCTCACGTGTTCGCTCTTGTCTCGCTTCATCCGTCCGCGTTTTCTTGTAGTCCATCGAATATTGTAGTGTTCATAGCTTTCTCATTTTTTGCGCTTTTCTCATTTCGCTTTTTATATGCGTCTTGTACAGTTGTATTAATTCACTATATATATATATATATATATATATATATATATATATATATATGCACAATTCTCGACCTCGAACGGCTCGTTCTGCTTTCCTGCGGCGGCGTGTTGAGATTTTGCCTGTGGGTTTGGGAAAGTCTGCTTTGCGGAACCAACACTGGAATATGGTATCAGGGAGTGTACAATATCAGTGGAGTTAGTCCAACCGTCACTACTGAAGGTCAGCGTGTTGATACTTTTATCTACCACTAATCCTTTCCTTCTGGTGCGGTAGTGTAAGACTAGTTTTCACTCCACTACATATTTGGTGACCCCTGTTTTCCCTGTTTTCCTACTGGAACATTTTTTCGCTTGCACAATGTCGTCCAGTACCACTCCCCACATTGACTCTTCTGAAAATTTTGTTGGTTTTTCCTTACCGGCTTTGACGTTAGCAATGCACGTGTCTGGTTTTTACAGTTAGAAGCTCTTTTCCGTTGCCGTAGAATCACTTCTCAAAGTTCTATGTTTTCCTACGTTGCTGCCCATCTTCCAACGCACATTGCCGCCGATGTGGTTGACCTATTCGACCCTGTTCCTACCGATTCCCCCTACGATAAGCTTAGGGCTGCTGTTTTGAAACACCTTACAGCTTCTGATGAGAACAGACTTCACCAACTTCTCTCCAGAGTTGAACTGGGTGACCGTTCACCTTCACAGCTTCTCCGTTATATGCGCTCTCTCGTAGGTTCCTCTAAATTCGACGACAGTGTCTTACGTCAATTGTGGCTAAAATGTCCTCCATCCAACACTACGGCGATTCTCGCCGTATCCGCCGACGATTTGTCACTTGACAACCTAGCAGAAACGGCCGACAAAGTTCATGAGCGTTTCTTACAACGCCCAATTTGTCACGCTGTTGTCAACCCATCTGAGACATCCTCGTCATCAGATCCCATTGAATCCATTTGTCAGAGACGGTCCATACTCGAGCTCGCCGTTAAGAGAGGACGTCGCCCCCGCAGTCGATGTTTTAGGTCCACTTCGAGAAGCAGAAGCAGAAATAGACACGCTAGGAACACTGGACAGCATATGTGCTATTATCATCGACGTTTCGGTGATTCCGCTAAAAATTGTCGTTCTGGTTGCTCGCACCCGGAAGCCTTCCCCAAGGCTCAACGGGGACACGCCCCAGCCAGCCAGTAATGGCGACGACTTCGGCTGGCCGATCTTCTAGTCGCATGCTTTTTGTCCATGATTCCAACCTATCCTGCAATACTCCAAGTCTCGGGCTAGCAGTCCATGCCTCTATCCAGCTAGGCACTATTACCCTAGCACACTGGCTGCTGCGGTTAATAAATAAATAAATAAATAAATAGTATATTCTCTGTAAAACGAGACACACCTCTAAAAGGCATGATCAAATATGCATACAAGCATAGCTTCTTTGGAATATTAAAACATTTCGTTACAATGAAAGGAATAAACGAAAAGATGTAGTCCATAAGAGCGAGCATATTGTCAGGTAATAGTCAGACCAAGGATCATAATGGCGCCGTGGCGCGCAAAAACTGTTGCGTCAAGATACAAGTGGGGGGTAAATTTGCCATGTAGTGATCCATGAGCACAGGAGACCGAACAAGGTTTAGTGCAATCGATGACCATTACGAAGCCGGGATGATCGGTACTCCACTAAAGCATTCTTCATAGTAAAATCAGTTGCACAGGTTCGATGTTGGAGGCTGAGGACTGCGTCAGTGTGAAATGTATAGCTGTGACTTTATTTTGTGGCGAGTCACATCCGCCACGTTGCAGTGTTGTTAAGCGGACATTTGTGGCTTTTTATAGGGAGAACGCTTGCCAGGCGAAAACCCACCACGTCCTGGAACACTGTCGTAGCTTCCGTTGAACTGTAGTGCTAGTCGGCTATGCATCGTATAGACCGATTTTGCACTCTATTATTCGCAGTCGGTTGACAGCCCAAATTTTTTCGGTGGTTGGCCAAATGGCTTAGTACTGAACCGGCAATAGTCGTTGAAGCCAGTCAATGATGTAAAAGAGTCGCAGAGTCGAATGATAATGATGCGGGTGAGTAAACATATTGTTAATAGAGGCCGGCTTTTTCTATTATATTGTCCGGCTCGCAACCCGTGTCCAGCTATCCATGCTGGACTTGTCATAGGGACGGTGAGTGCAGTTGTTTCTTGTGTCTGAATATGTCCAAAACAGGAATAAATGCTATCCTCCGCGAAGTGGACAAGTATTTCCTTCAAATGTAAGTGTAATTGTTTCCATGACCAAGTGAGAACTCCAGGAAAAATCATCGGAAAAGACGCTTATGCGCGCGCAGTGCTGTCCGTGAAATGACATCAGAAAAGCTCCAGGTGACTGGAGAATCGGAATGTTTGAGGCAGTGAAGGTAATCACGCCAGAATTGTCAGTCTCCGGTTGTGGAACAGTGGATCCATTGTGAGTACGAGGCGAGCTAAACCCATTTGTTTAGACCCCGTGGTGGTAGCTTCTCCAGAATGGCGGAAAGAGCTCCATTTGGAACGATGTGTGGGTTCTTCACCTCCCGGAGAAAAGAACAAGCATGTAAACCAGCTGGCTATTGAAAGTGGGTCGACTATTCCCAGTGGATAAACCTTCTTGTTTTGGCGGATGTATCTGTGGAAATCTCGGGAGAAAACGGGCAACGGACAAGAGGCAGCCAAACAGAAAGACAGCAACGAAGCAAGAAGCACAAACACAGACTGGTGGCGCGCAACGGTGCCTATGATACATTAAAATTTATGTAATTTTGTTTAGTATACATGATTTGCAAGCGCGTTCTTTACATCACGTCGCTGGTGTGCCTCAGACTACAACTACTAGGTAGAAAGAATGGTATAACAAAGCGTGTTGACAACGTTAAGCGATTAATATGATTGTTGGAGAGTAACAGGTAAACCGATTATGATGACAGCAGACCGAATGCGAGCGGCATCTTATGTGAAACTAAGGACAACATGGTTGAGACCGAATGCGGGAGCAACATAGGTAAAGCAACGTTCCAAGAAGAAAAGGAAATTTAAGGAATCAGCTATGAGCGGAAGAATGCGGACGGCAGTGCGAAGAGTAACTCATGAGAGCAATTAAGAGACGATAGTCAGGATGAAAAAGGTTTACTACTAAAGTGTGGTGAGCCAGGGACGCTCTCGTGCGAAGTATGAAACGTTCAGTGCTGAAATAGCATCGGTAATATCCCGGTAATCTGAGAGAACTCTGAGAGCCGGAGACCGAAAAGACGAGACTCGAGAAGTCGACACATCCAGAGGCCTCATAGTAGTCCCAGAGAATTTCACTGATCAGATAATGACAAAGAAGGGCATGGCACTAAGCGTCGGTCATCCGATTGAAGATTTGAGGGTACAGGTTACTGATGGAAGTGCCTATATTAATCAAGGGTAAACAAGTCTAGCGGGCTGTCAATATAAGCCAGACATAGTTGTGAGTCTAGAGAGATTAGATCGGTATATCTTGCTAGTCTGGAAAAGGTCAAAGGAGCATACCGGTCAGATGAGACTAGGTTATTACAAGCCACTAAGAGTTGGCAGTCCGATTAGAGAAGAAATGATAGTACAGGGGCCATAAGGATAGAGGTTTACTAATAAGGTGTGGAAAAGTCCACGGGGCTCGAGAGGTAATGGGGACGGAGCGTTCAGTCTCCCGAGCATAGCAGGCAGCGTCGCAGAAGTAGGAGCGAAGAAGACCGAGCTGCCGAGGTTGGACTTGGTCGGCGCATTGTGATTGAGTCCCATGGTTCATTTGGGAAGGTAAGTGGAGTCAGTAGGATTGGACTGGTCAGAGATAGAAGTGGTTATATCAACATAGGGCGAACAAGTTCAGCAGGATATCAAGGTGAGGGAGAAGTGCTTTGGATCGACGGAGCCTAGACCGCTAACATCCCGGTAGCCTGGTAGCAGTCCCATAGAATTTGGCTGATCAGCTGAGGCTGAGCTACGGATGACAGAGACTCAATCGTCCGATTGAAGAATGATTGGATACGAACGGCGCTCAATCATCTGAACGATGGCTAGTAATGTCACAGGAGTCTGAGAGGAGTTGGAAAGCAGGAGACCAAACAGACGAGACAGGATTAGTCGGCGAAACGACATTGAGTCCAACAGCTAATTTTAGGAGGGCAAATGGAGTGGGTCGAGAGGTGGAGGTGACTATATAAATAGAGGGTGAACAAGTCTAGCAGGCTGTCAACGTAAGTGCGATAAAGCTTGAGTCTACAGAGTCTAGACCGTTTAAATGTTGCTGGTCTGGAAAGGGTCAAAGAAGCAGACCGGTCAGATGAGACTAGGTTATTACAGGGCACTGAGAGTTGGCAGTCCGATTAGAGAAGGTTTGAAAGTAGAGAACGTCATAAGGAGACGGTCCGGATAGGGAGAGGTTTACTTATAAGGTGTGGAAAAGTCCATGGGGCTCGAGAGGTAATGGGGACAGAGCGTTCGCACTTCTCATTCAATGCCGGTAACGTCACAGCAGTCTGAATGAATTCGGAGAGCAGGGGACCGATCAGACGAGACTGGATTAGTCGGCACACTTAGAGTAAGTAGTACAGTTGAGGTGGGAAGGTAAATAAAGAGTCAGCGGAGACGGATGGGTTGGGATGCAAGAGGCTACATGAATATAAGGTATGCAAGTCAGGCAGGCTCGCAAAGTGAGAGAAGTTGTGTGATGGTGATACAGAGCCTAAAACTACATTTCGCTAGTTAGGAAGCAGTCAAAGAGGATAATAGGGCAGGGCTCTGAGAGCTCGCTATGCGGATGAAGAAGAAATAAAGACAGGCCGCGATAAGGAGAGGACAGAGTTAAGAGTTTACGTTTACGGATATGAAATGCGACAGTTAACGAGGCTCTAGAGGTAATGGTGACAGAGCATTCAGGCTTCCGAGCATAGCAGGCAGCGTCGCAGAAGTAGGAGAGAAGAGGACCGATCTGCCAAGGTTGGACTTGGTCGGCGCATTGTGATTGAGTCCTATGGTTCATTTGGGAAGGTAAGTGGAGTCAGTAGGAGCGGACTGGTCAAAGATAAAAGTGGTTATATCAACATAGGGCGAACAAGTTCAGCAGGATATCAAGGTGAGGGAGAAAGTGCTTTGGATCGACGAAGCCTAGACCGCTAACATCCCGGTAGCCTGGTAGCAGTCCCATAGAATTTGGCTGATCAGCTGAGGCTGAGCTACGGATGACAGAGACTCAATCTTCCAATAGAAGAATGATTGGATACGAACGGCGCTCAATCATCTGAACGATGGCTAGTAGTGTCACAGGAGTCTGAGAGGAGTTGGAAAGCAGGAGACCAAACAGACGAGACAGGATTAGTCGGCGAAACGACATTGAGTCCAACAGCTAATTTTAGGAGGGCAAATGGAGTGGGTCGAGAGGTGGAGGTGACTATATAAATAGAGGGTGAACAAGTCTAGCAGGCTGTCAACGTAAGTGCGATAAAGCTTGAGTCTACAGAGTCTAGACCGTTTAAATGTTGCTGGTCTGGAAAGGGTCAAAGAAGCAGACCGGTCAGATGAGACTAGGTTATTACAGGGCACTGAGAGTTGGCAGTCCGATTAGAGAAGGTTTGAAAGTAGAGAACGTCATAAGGAGACGGTCCGGATAGGGAGAGGTTTACTTATAAGGTGTGGAAAAGTCCATGGGGCTCGAGAGGTAATGGGGACAGAGCGTTCGCACTTCTCATTCAATGCCGGTAACGTCACAGCAGTCTGAATGAATTCGGAGAGCAGGGGACCGATCAGACGAGACTGGATTAGTCGGCACACTTAGAGTAAGTAGTACAGTTGAGGTGGGAAGGTAAATAAAGAGTCAGCGGAGACGGATGGGTTGGGATGCAAGAGGCTACATGAATATAAGGTATGCAAGTCAGGCAGGCTCGCAAAGTGAGAGAAGTTGTGTGATGGTGATACAGAGCCTAAAACTACATTTCGCTAGTTAGGAAGCAGTCAAAGAGGATAATAGGGCAGGGCTCTGAGAGCTCGCTATGCGGATGAAGAAGAAATAAAGACAGGCCGCGATAAGGAGAGGACAGAGTTAAGAGTTTACGTTTACGGATATGAAATGCGACAGTTAACGAGGCTCTAGAGGTAATGGTGACAGAGCATTCAGTCTTCCGAGCATAGCAGGCAGCGTCGCAGAAGTAGGAGAGAAGAGGACCGATCTGCCAAGGTTGGACTTGGTCGGCGCATTGTGATTGAGTCCTATGGTTCATTTGGGAAGGTAAGTGGAGTCAGTAGGAGCGGACTGGTCAAAGATAAAAGTGGTTATATCAACATAGGGCGAACAAGTTCAGCAGGATATCAAGGTGAGGGAGAAAGTGCTTTGGATCGACGAAGCCTAGACCGCTAACATCCCGGTAGCCTGGTAGCAGTCCCATAGAATTTGGCTGATCAGCTGAGGCTGAGCTACGGATGACAGAGACTCAATCTTCCAATAGAAGAATGATTGGATACGAACGGCGCTCAATCATCTGAACGATGGCTAGTAGTGTCACAGGAGTCTGAGAGGAGTTGGAAAGCAGGAGACCAAACAGACGAGACAGGATTAGTCGGCGAAACGACATTGAGTCCAACAGCTAATTTTAGGAGGGCAAATGGAGTGGGTCGAGAGGTGGAGGTGACTATATAAATAGAGGGTGAACAAGTCTAGCAGGCTGTCAACGTAAGTGCGATAAAGCTTGAGTCTACAGAGTCTAGACCGTTTAAATGTTGCTGGTCTGGAAAGGGTCAAAGAAGCAGACCGGTCAGATGAGACTAGGTTATTACAGGGCACTGAGAGTTGGCAGTCCGATTAGAGAAGGTTTGAAAGTAGAGAACGTCATAAGGAGACGGTCCGGATAGGGAGAGGTTTACTTATAAGGTGTGGAAAAGTCCATGGGGCTCGAGAGGTAATGGGGACAGAGCGTTCGCACTTCTCATTCAATGCCGGTAACGTCACAGCAGTCTGAATGAATTCGGAGAGCAGGGGACCGATCAGACGAGACTGGATTAGTCGGCACACTTAGAGTAAGTAGTACAGTTGAGGTGGGAAGGTAAATAAAGTGTCAGCGGAGACGGATGGGTTGGGATGCAAGAGGCTACATGAATATAAGGTATGCAAGTCAGGCAGGCTCGCAAAGTGAGAGAAGTTGTGTGATGGTGATACAGAGCCTAAAACTACATTTCGCTAGTTAGGAAGCAGTCAAAGAGGATAATAGGGCAGGGCTCTGAGAGCTCGCTATGCGGATGAAGAAGAAATAAAGACAGGCCGCGATAAGGAGAGGACAGAGTTAAGAGTTTACGTTTACGGATATGAAATGCGACAGTTAACGAGGCTCTAGAGGTAATGGTGACAGAGCATTCAGGCTTCCGAGCATAGCAGGCAGCGTCGCAGAAGTAGGAGAGAAGAGGACCGATCTGCCAAGGTTGGACTTGGTCGGCGCATTGTGATTGAGTCCTATGGTTCATTTGGGAAGGTAAGTGGAGTCAGTAGGAGCGGACTGGTCAAAGATAAAAGTGGTTATATCAACATAGGGCGAACAAGTTCAGCAGGATACCAAGGTGAGGGAGAAAGTGCCTTGGATCGACGAAGCCTAGACCGCTAACATCCCGGTAGCCTGGTAGCAGTCCCATAGAATTTGGCTGATCAGCTGAGGCTGAGCTACGGATGACAGAGACTCAATCTTCCAATAGAAGAATGATTGGATACGAACGGCGCTCAGTCATCTGAACGATGGCTAGTAGTGTCACAGGAGTCTGAGAGGAGTTGGAAAGCAGGAGACCAAACAGACGAGACAGGATTAGTCGGCGAAACGACATTGAGTCCAACAGCTAATTTTAGGAGGGCAAATGGAGTGGGTCGAGAGGTGGAGGTGACTATATAAATAGAGGGTGAACAAGTCTAGCAGGCTGTCAACGTAAGTGCGATAAAGCTTGAGTCTACAGAGTCTAGACCGTTTAAATGTTGCTGGTCTGGAAAGGGTCAAAGAAGCAGACCGGTCAGATGAGACTAGGTTATTACAGGGCACTGAGAGTTGGCAGTCCGATTAGAGAAGGTTTGAAAGTAGAGAACGTCATAAGGAGACGGTCCGGATAGGGAGAGGTTTACTTATAAGGTGTGGAAAAGTCCATGGGGCTCGAGAGGTAATGGGGACAGAGCGTTCGCACTTCTCATTCAATGCCGGTAACGTCACAGCAGTCTGAATGAATTCGGAGAGCAGGGGACCGATCAGACGAGACTGGATTAGTCGGCACACTTAGAGTAAGTAGTACAGTTGAGGTGGGAAGGTAAATAAAGAGTCAGCGGAGACGGATGGGTTGGGATGCAAGAGGCTACATGAATATAAGGTATGCAAGTCAGGCAGGCTCGCAAAGTGAGAGAAGTTGTGTGATGGTGATACAGAGCCTAAAACTACATTTCGCTAGTTAGGAAGCAGTCAAAGAGGATAATAGGGCAGGGCTCTGAGAGCTCGCTATGCGGATGAAGAAGAAATAAAGACAGGCCGCGATAAGGAGAGGACAGAGTTAAGAGTTTACGTTTACGGATATGAAATGCGACAGTTAACGAGGCTCTAGAGGTAATGGTGACAGAGCATTCAGGCTTCCGAGCATAGCAGGCAGCGTCGCAGAAGTAGGAGAGAAGAGGACCGATCTGCCAAGGTTGGACTTGGTCGGCGCATTGTGATTGAGTCCTATGGTTCATTTGGGAAGGTAAGTGGAGTCAGTAGGAGCGGACTGATCAAAGATAAAAGTGGTTATATCAACATAGGGCGAACAAGTTCAGCAGGATATCAAGGTGAGGGAGAAAGTGCTTTGGATCGACGAAGCCTAGACCGCTAACATCCCGGTAGCCTGGTAGCAGTCCCATAGAATTTGGCTGATCAGCTGAGGCTGAGCTACGGATGACAGAGACTCAATCTTCCAATAGAAGAATGATTGGATACGAACGGCGCTCAATCATCTGAACGATGGCTAGTAGTGTCACAGGAGTCTGAGAGGAGTTGGAAAGCAGGAGACCAACCAGACGAGACAGGATTAGTCGGCGAAACGACATTGAGTCCAACAGCTAATTTTAGGAGGGCAAATGGAGTGGGTCGAGAGGTGGAGGTGACTATATAAATAGAGGGTGAACAAGTCTAGCAGGCTGTCAACGTAAGTGCGATATAGCTTGAGTCTACAGAGTCTAGACCGTTTAAATGTTGCTGGTCTGGAAAGGGTCAAAGAAGCAGACCGGTCAGATGAGACTAGGTTATTACAGGGCACTGAGAGTTGGCAGTCCGATTAGAGAAGGTTTGAAAGTAGAGAACGTCATAAGGAGACGGTCCGGATAGGGAGAGGTTTACTTATAAGGTGTGGAAAAGTCCATGGGGCTCGAGAGGTAATGGGGACAGAGCGTTCGCACTTCTCATTCAATGCCGGTAACGTCACAGCAGTCTGAATGAATTCGGAGAGCAGGGGACCGATCAGACGAGACTGGATTAGTCGGCACACTTAGAGTAAGTAGTACAGTTGAGGTGGGAAGGTAAATAAAGAGTCAGCGGAGACGGATGGGTTGGGATGCAAGAGGCTACATGAATATAAGGTATGCAAGTCAGGCAGGCTCGCAAAGTGAGAGAAGTTGTGTGATGGTGATACAGAGCCTAAAACTACATTTCGCTAGTTAGGAAGCAGTCAAAAAGGATAATAGGGCAGGGCTCTGAGAGCTCGCTATGCGGATGAAGAAGAAATAAAGACAGGCCGCGATAAGGAGAGGACAGAGTTAAGAGTTTACGTTTACGGATATGAAATGCGACAGTTAACGAGGCTCTAGAGGTAATGGTGACAGAGCATTCAGGCTTCCGAGCATAGCAGGCAGCGTCGCAGAAGTAGGAGAGAAGAGGACCGATCTGCCAAGGTTGGACTTGGTCGGCGCATTGTGATTGAGTCCTATGGTTCATTTGGGAAGGTAAGTGGAGTCAGTAGGAGCGGACTGGTCAAAGATAAAAGTGGTTATATCAACATAGGGCGAACAAGTACAGCAGGATATCAAGGTGAGGGAGAAAGTGCTTTGGATCGACGAAGCCTAGACCGCTAACATCCCGGTAGCCTGGTAGCAGTCCCATAGAATTTGGCTGATCAGCTGAGGCTGAGCTACGGATGACAGAGACTCAATCTTCCAATAGAAGAATGATTGGATACGAACGGCGCTCAATCATCTGAACGATGGCTAGTTATGTCACAGGAGTCTGAGAGGAGTTGGAAAGCAGGAGACCAAACAGACGAGACAGGATTAGTCGGCGAAACGACATTGAGTCCAACAGCTAATTTTAGGAGGGCAAATGGAGTGGGTCGAGAGGTGGAGGTGACTATATAAATAGAGGGTGAACAAGTCTAGCAGGCTGTCAACGTAAGTGCGATAAAGCTTGAGTCTACAGAGTCTAGACCGTTTAAATGTTGCTGGTCTGGAAAGGGTCAAAGAAGCAGACCGGTCAGATGAGACTAGGTTATTACAGGGCACTGAGAGTTGGCAGTCCGATTAGAGAAGGTTTGAAAGTAGAGAACGTCATAAGGAGACGGTCCGGATAGGGAGAGGTTTACTTAAAAGGTGTGGAAAAGTCCATGGGGCTCGAGAGGTAATGGGGACAGAGCGTTCGCACTTCTCATTCAATGCCGGTAACGTCACAGCAGTCTGAATGAATTCGGAGAGCAGGGGACCGATCAGACGAGACTGGATTAGTCGGCACACTTAGAGTAAGTAGTACAGTTGAGGTGGGAAGGTAAATAAAGAGTCAGCGGAGACGGATGGGTTGGGATGCAAGAGGCTACATGAATATAAGGTATGCAAGTCAGGCAGGCTCGCAAATTGAGAGAAGTTGTGTGATGGTGAGACAGAGCCTAAAACTACATTTCGCTAGTTAGGAAGCAGTCAAAGAGGATAATAGGGCAGAGCTCTGAGAGCTCGCTATGCGGATGAAGAAGAAATAAAGACAGGCCGCGATAAGGAGAGGACAGAGTTAAGAGTTTACGTTTACGGATATGAAATGCGACAGTTAACGAGGCTCTAGAGGTAATGGTGACAGAGCATTCAGGCTTCCGAGCATAGCAGGCAGCGTCGCAGAAGTAGGAGAGAAGAGGACCGATCTGCCAAGGTTGGACTTGGTCGGCGCATTGTGATTGAGTCCTATGGTTCATTTGGGAAGGTAAGTGGAGTCAGTAGGAGCGGACTGGTCAAAGATAAAAGTGGTTATATCAACATAGGGCGAACAAGTTCAGCAGGATATCAAGGTGAGGGAGAAAGTGCTTTGGATCGACGAAGCCTAGACCGCTAACATCCCGGTAGCCTGGTAGCAGTCCCATAGAATTTGGCTGATCAGCTGAGGCTGAGCTACGGATGACAGAGACTCAATCTTCCAATAGAAGAATGATTGGATACGAACGGCGCTCAATCATCTGAACGATGGCTAGTTATGTCACAGGAGTCTGAGAGGAGTTGGAAAGCAGGAGACCAAACAGACGAGACAGGATTAGTCGGCGAGACGACATTGAGTCCAACAGCTAATTTTTGGAGGGCAAATGGAGTGGGTCGAGAGGTGGAGGTGACTATATAAATAGAGGGTGAACAAGTCTAGCAGGCTGTCAACGTAAGTGCGATAAAGCTTGAGTCTACAGAGTCTAGACCGTTTAAATGTTGCTGGTCTGGAAAGGGTCAAAGAAGCAGACCGGTCAGATGAGACTAGGTTATTACAGGGCACTGAGAGTTGGCAGTCCGATTAGAGAAGGTTTGAAAGTAGAGAACGTCATAAGGAGACGGTCCGGATAGGGAGAGGTTTACTTATAAGGTGTGGAAAAGTCCATGGGGCTCGAGAGGTAATGGGGACAGAGCGTTCGCACTTCTCATTCAATGCCGGTAACGTCACAGCAGTCTGAATGAATTCGGAGAGCAGGGGACCGATCAGACGAGACTGGATTAGTCGGCACACTTAGAGTAAGTAGTACAGTTGAGGTGGGAAGGTAAATAAAGAGTCAGCGGAGACGGATGGGTTGGGATGCAAGAGGCTACATGAATATAAGGTATGCAAGTCAGGCAGGCTCGCAAATTGAGAGAAGTTGTGTGATGGTGATACAGAGCCTAAAACTACATTTCGCTAGTTAGGAAGCAGTCAAAGAGGATAATAGGGCAGAGCTCTGAGAGCTCGCTATGCGGATGAAGAAGAAATAAAGACAGGCCGCGATAAGGAGAGGACAGAGTTAAGAGTTTACGTTTACGGATATGAAATGCGACAGTTAACGAGGCTCTAGAGGTAATGGTGACAGAGCATTCAGGCTTCCGAGCATAGCAGGCAGCGTCGCAGAAGTAGGAGAGAAGAGGACCGATCTGCCAAGGTTGGACTTGGTCGGCGCATTGTGATTGAGTCCTATGGTTCATTTGGGAAGGTAAGTGGAGTCAGTAGGAGCGGACTGGTCAAAGATAAAAGTGGTTATATCAACATAGGGCGAACAAGTTCAGCAGGATATCAAGGTGAGGGAGAAAGTGCTTTGGATCGACGAAGCCTAGACCGCTAACATCCCGGTAGCCTGGTAGCAGTCCCATAGAATTTGGCTGATCAGCTGAGGCTGAGCTACGGATGACAGAGACTCAATCTTCCAATAGAAGAATGATTGGATACGAACGGCGCTCAATCATCTGAACGATGGCTAGTTATGTCACAGGAGTCTGAGAGGAGTTGGAAAGCAGGAGACCAAACAGACGAGACAGGATTAGTCGGCGAGACGACATTGAGTCCAACAGCTAATTTTAGGAGGGCAAATGGAGTGGGTCGAGAGGTGGAGGTGACTATATAAATAGAGGGTGAACAAGTCTAGCAGGCTGTCAACGTAAGTGCGATAAAGCTTGAGTCTACAGAGTCTAGACCGTTTAAATGTTGCTGGTCTGGAAAGGGTCAAAGAAGCAGACCGGTCAGATGAGACTAGGTTATTACAGGGCACTGAGAGTTGGCAGTCCGATTAGAGAAGGTTTGAAAGTAGAGAACGTCATAAGGAGACGGTCCGGATAGGGAGAGGTTTACTTAAAAGGTGTGGAAAAGTCCATGGGGCACGAGAGGTAATGGGGACAGAGCGTTCGCACTTCTCATTCAATGCCGGTAACGTCACAGCAGTCTGAATGAATTCGGAGAGCAGGGGACCGATCAGACGAGACTGGATTAGTCGGCACACTTAGAGTAAGTAGTACAGTTGAGGTGGGAAGGTAAATAAAGAGTCAGCGGAGACGGATGGGTTGGGATGCAAGAGGCTACATGAATATAAGGTATGCAAGTCAGGCAGGCTCGCAATGGAGAGAAGTTGTGTGATGGTGAGACAGAGCCTAAAACTACATTTCGCTAGTTAGGAAGCAGTCAAAGAGGATAATAGGGCAGAGCTCTGAGAGCTCGCTATGCGGATGAAGAAGAAATAAAGACAGGCCGCGATAAGGAGAGGACAGAGTTAGAGTTTACGTTTACGGATATGAAATGCGACAGTTAACGAAACTCTAGAGGTAATGGTGACAGAGCATTCAGGCTTCCGAGCATAGC
>CALYDF020002835.1:0-11101 GCA_944474145.2 Dicrocoelium dendriticum | reverse complement strand
CACAGCAGCATGTTGGGCATCAACAATGTGCAGACATCAAAGCCGTCCCGCGAAACCTACATCGAACATCCCCCAATGTCGGTAACGGTTTAAGTACCCCAAGGTAAAACCGACCACGTAAAGGAGTATATAACCATCAACTAATTCTGGAACAGCAATTGTCCTCAGCATCTGCGACGGAATTTCTTAGAAAGAAGCTCTTGATATATTGAGAATATAACATAACCTCTACGATTCTATGGCTTTCGGTACTCGACCTCCAGCTTGGTAATGCAAACGCCTACGCCTAATTAAACGGCTTCTTCTAGGCATCAGAGACAAGGAATCATTAAATCAACATAGCAACAACATGTGGAATATGATTCGAAATCCGAAGTTCCACTTAACTTGATATAGGGGCGAAAATCATTTATCCAAAAGTAGCCTCATTGCCAATGTATTAAAACCCCGTTTTTGCCCTACCTTTTCCTCCTAACAAAGATCAGCATGCATCTATTCAGCGGCCATCTACCCATCCGACCTCGTTTTTGAGGGAAACGGTTGGTCACCAGCTGCCAATACCTCTAATCCCAGGAGATCAGCTAGTTTTTACATATGCATTTCTCAGCGAAATAATTCATATGCGCTATCTCTTTCGGTGTCAGCGTTGCCATTTCCATTGCTATTTCTTTTGGATTAAGTAAACTGTTCTTCATGCTATTTGGCGTGTGTACATTCCATTCCCATTTCAAACTATCATTATGCAGCGGTGCAATCAAAGCATTAAAATTAGGAATCACTTATCTTTTGCATGTTTTCCTTTTCACTCCAACCATTCTGCGGTACTGTCATCACTTGCTGTGCTACTCGTGATAAACCATTGTTCATCGTGGGTATGTGCAGAATGAAAAGGACATTAAACTAGCTCACGGTCTAACATCTCATTTGAAAGGAATTTGCAAGGCTGCAATTTAAAATTTTTTTAGATGCCTTATCCAGCATTAACTTTGTGAATGTGTCATTCCGCCCGTGAGCAGTTCTGTCTCTCTCGATCAGATTTGGCATGTGATTCGTGTGGGGGCCAAATAGTTTGTATATGATTATCCTCCACCTGAGGAGCCGCCACCAATGTGACGTTTAAGCGACTGCAGCAAAAAGTTACGTTGAGCACATTGTAGGCATTACGCTACGTTAAATATCGTTCCTTTACATATGTTATTGACAAATTGATTGAGATTAAATTAGTGCAACTAAGTGATGGAGACATTTCGGTCGAAATAGTCTAAGGTGGCATCAAAATCAGGCAACCTATGTGTCCTTGGCAGAGAGCACATGGGAATATCAAGTCAATAGTGTTCACCCTGGACCTCCGTGTATCGCCTGACCCTCTCCTTAAACTGATAACTCCTTTGCTCTCTCAAACATATGGTGAACTGATTTATACCAGACAATTTCTGCGAAGCATGATAGGGAGTGAAGTGAAAGAGTTCTTTCAGCACAGAGTTGATAGTTTGACCAGGGGTCACTCGTGAAAACTGTGTAAGCGGAGGAGACTTTGAGTCCATTCTGATGTCACCTTGACCACCCGTGTGCTGAACGATTGGAACAATGTACCCGAGCCAGTCGTCAGTGAACGGAGCGAGTAAATTTTTAAACCACTGTTAAACTCCTATCTGGTGACTAGGCAAAAATCGTGTTGTTTCCGCTGTGATCGTTATAGTCCCCTAGATAACGAAGAATCGTTAGAATCCGCGCTAGCTCTGCATTGGAAGGGAAGTAACGGAGCTGACAAAGGATCTGCTTTCTGCACTTTGCCACTCCATTGAACTCCAACGAAGCCATTGTTTAAGATGGTTTCGACTTCATTGACCATGGGCTTGATCAGACTCTTACTTACTTCAGGTTTGGTCCTGTGTTCCGAACATGTACACGACCGTGTCTGTGTTTGGCTTGACTCCGGAACTGTACAGAGACTTCATCCCAGTCTTAGTGGTCCGGGTTAGTTCGTTAACTAACGCATGCTTCCACACACACACACACACACACACCCACACACACACACACACACACACCGTTGTCCAATGCAAGCGCGCGCGGATACATTGCGCACGTAGACGAGCAGATGGCTGAAGTACGTGTAGCAAAGCCTCAACAACCGCCAATCTGAGTTTCGCCACGCGGGTGACTCCTACCTTGCATGGGCCTAGTGTCAGTGTAAAATGGTTCCTACTCCCCACTCTTAAAGCGCGATTGCATGCGGCTACATTGGCGTATTGTTCGAATGCTACTAACTAATAGCGATTGACTACTCAATACGTTCCGGATGCATATTCCGTGGTTATTTAATTTTATCTTCTGCGTTGCGGAGAACAGATGCTGGATTACGGATGGGAACGATTGCGTTGGGGATGCAATAAATTAAGTACTCCTATAATCGTTTGATTTAGACCGTGACTAAAAGATATTTTGCATCGAAGTCAAACGAGTCCTACTAGTCGAATTACAGGGAAACCACCATGCGTTGACTACGTAAGTGACTGGACCAATGTGGCAAACATGGAAAAGTGTCCGACCTATCGATTTCCTGTGCCAGGGATTAGCGTTCCTCACATTTCCTTTGAGTAGTATTGCATGAAATTTATTTTCATATAAACCCAGGTCTCGAATATATTAGATGGGACTTTAAGTAACGGCAAACAGTATCCTTAATGAATCCAAACGTAGCGTTTTCGCAGTTAATTCCTTTTGCAAGCAAAATTATGATCAATCTCAGCCCCGTTGGCGTCGAGCACGAGAACCAAGCATTGTCTCTGACCTTGGCAGTGCAACGCGCGGTGCTTATTGGTTTACTACTGCCTACCTCAATCCAGGCAGATCTTGGTCAAATGGGTGCAAAAGTGCCAACTCCCAGATGCGGTTGCCGTGGTCGCAGGTGTAGAAAAACACATAGGAATTGCCCTAGATCTTCAAACGCTGTATGTGGTAGGCCCCAAGCGGATCCAAATGAAACATTGCAATCACCCTCTCCAGTTGGACATGATCCCCACTGCTTTGTGTGTCAGACTGTTGAGCTAAAACCTTCGGGTGGAGCCACTCAAGTGAACCTCCATATACCTCAATGCGTTGTGGGTCAGACTATAAGGTGGAAGGCTAGGGATAGGGCACCTCAAACAAAATCCCTCTTCCGGAATGAGCAGAAGGTGAGGATCACCTGCCATCTCGACTCCGCCGTAAACACTTATCCTCTACTCTTACCACTCTTTTCCCTCTGTCTTTTGCGCATGAGACTACCACTGACATCGCAATTGAAGCAATCAAAACAAGGTTCTCATTTCTCAATGGTACATTTAACGTTCATACACTATTGCAGATGGGCCAACAAGCAGCAGTAAATCGCACTATCCACTAACTTGGCATCGGTGTGTGTTGTGTCTCCGAAACACATGTACAAGCTAACAGCGTCATGACGAGTCGTCGACTTCCTGGTACCGGATCTCCTGAAAACGACCTATAAAGTAGGCGATGACTGGAGACAGGTTGCATCTATGTTAAATGTCAATCCGATAACTTGCCGAAGTTTGATTCAAACGTTAGAGTCAAACGAACCAAAAGGAAAATGTGGCGGGGTACGTCAATATTCCCTAACTGATATTCACACGAATTTTCTGGTGGAATAGGGGGAAGCGGAGCCTACAATAACTTTAGGATGTCTTCGTTTCCGATTGAAAGCGGAGTGCAATGTGTAGGTAAGCGTCAGCACAGTAGCTCGGTACCTAGACGATCGCCACATTCCCATGGAAAAGCTACATGCTATACCGGTCGATGAATACTCTTGCGAACAAGTAGCGAAGGAGGTCGTACGTTTCACAGCCCAGAAAATTGGAAGTTGTAGACTGGCAAGCAGTTTGAATTGAGGAAGAATTTTAATCTGTTTTTTGCTCGCACAACGGGGGCATTCGGTACGTGGCAGACGTGCGCAATGTACTGTAGCGTACTTATAGCGTGAACAAACTGCATTCTATCAACGCAATGACTGCAAGTGAATTTTTAGGATATACCGTCCTAGGGGGGAGTTGCAACAAGGAAATATGGGCACAGTGGTTTCGACAAATGCTTGATACCAACGGCACCGCTATTACTGATATATGTTTGCTGACATGTGACAGTGCACCGTGCCATACGGATTTAGAACTTGTGCTCCAAGAGGAGCGTTACCAATCAAGGAGACCCTTGCGACTTGCACCACATTCGCCTTCACTCAACCCAGTATAAGGAACTTGGATCGTCATTGTAGCTAAACCAAATGATAGTACGTAGGTCTCTGTGAGAATAAATCAGAAGATTTGAGGGCGAATAACACAGGAGAACAGATTATTTTGCAACGGCTCGGTAAAATGTCAACTCACCGAGCAGTAGAACAATGGATTCAACAATGTCTTTTTCAGCACGACATGTTATAACTTCAGCATTCCGGCCTCCGTAACGAATGTAGAGCCTTCGTTACTTGTACTGGTGAAGGGTTTGTACACTTGCACCCTGAAGTTCATCTGGCCCCTCTGTTTCAGGAAATGCCTTATTAAGTGCGCCAAAAAGGCGTGCAGATGTTCCTATATTATGCCATGCTTTTTGAGCAGCAGATCTAATTCTCCCACCACGAAGTTCACTATAAATTTTTTCTGGAGCTGTTTCGGCACACTCAGTGCTATACATTTCATGGTAAGCAAACCGTGAAGAAAGTAAAAGCGGTAAAGGCTCTGTATCCAGAATCTTTGAGACCCCAGTCACATAGATAATCACTATTAGAATGGTGTTTAGGCCCCAGCAACATGTGACGTTTGTTACGACAGGCCTTAGGCCTTGTGGAGTGAGCACTGACATACAGATTTTGTACGTTGTATGTTTGTTCCATATTCGCAGGCTCAAAAGTCGAAAAGCATCAATAACTTCTCAAAAACTCCCTGTTAGTTACGAATGCCCCGTAGGACGTATATCCTCAAAGCCAGAAACATGTAGCACGAAACCTTTTTGACCGTACTTTTAATATGAAATATTTGTGTCTACTGCAACATCTAGCACCCTGACGTCTACTAACGAGACTTCGTGGACTGTATCCACCAAAAGCTGTCGAGGCTTAATCATTTTTCAGACAAAACTGTTTAAAGTGTTTGACAAGTGGTCATGGATTTGAAGCAACAAAAGATGACGGCGGCCGGGAATAAGGTGCTAGGAGAATAAAGTTGGCCTCTATCCACGGATGGATTAGGATATTCCTCCCGCGATATCTTATATCGGAGCAGTGCCATAAGATTCTAGGCTGAAGCAGGCCAAGTCTCAAAGACGTAAGGCTGCGCTACTATGTTGGTCTGTTTTGCACAGCAAATAAGTACGGCCAGTTGGTGGGAGATCAACGATTAGCCCTCACTAGGCTGCTTATGTGAGGCGTGCAACTATTTCCCCATAGTGCCAATCTCTACGTACTGAAGGGTCTGTAGGAGAAGACGGAAGAGCAAGCTTAAAGAACAATGGAACAAGGGTTTATTACGGGTAAAAAATGCACTCGCCTAACAAGTCCCGTGCTGTACGGAAATTATGCGAAAATCAATTGCATGATAAAGTGAGAAGCGTTGTGGTGGACTCACCATAGACTTATGTGGAATAGCGGAGATGTTCTCGCATTAAACGTATAAATCCATAAATCCATTGGTTAGGCGTTTGACAAGACACTGTTTGATTGCGTTTTGTAGCCCCTGGCTAACAAGTCATAAAATGAAACGTAAGTGAGACAATGCATCGTCAACACGTTTGTTAATCATTGCCAGATTGGGAGCAGAGACGACATAATTAGGGAGGGTATTCCAAGGCTCACGCACGCGGAGAGAAAATAAATTTCTACGGCATTCAAGCCGGCTATACTGAATTGTCAGTTTCAGAAAGTGACCACTTAGTTTAGTGTTGTGGTTCAATTGCAGCAGCGGACGGCAAATGTGGTTTGGGTTCTTCAGAATCTGATAAACCATTATGAGATCCCCCCGCAAAAGCCGATATCGACTGCTGTAGATTCTTAGAGATTTCAGTGAAATCTGATAAGGCAGGTGAAAGAGGCCCCTGACGTTCTTGGTTGCCCTTCGTTGAGGAGTCTCGAGAGCAACGAGATCCTGTTTATGCCACGGCTGCCACACCTGAATAGCATATCCCACGCGAGGTCGCATGTAGGCGTTAAGCATTGGGGGAAATATTGAAGGTTCAAACCGACCGAACGCTCTGCGAAGAAGACCGAAGTGTCGATCTCCGGTTCTCCTCACCTTCACTGCTTGTTTTGAACACCCAAGATTTTCCTGTACCAATACACCCAGGTCACGCTCCTGAGAAACTTTCTCCAAGGTGTGGTCTCCAAGCTTGTAAGCGCTCAACGGCTGGTGACGCAGATGTATCACTTTGCACATAGCTATATTCAAATGAAGCTTGTTCCTCGTTGACCAGTCGTAAATGCAATCTAAGTCATGTTGGAGCAAATCGTGATTTGGCTTGTTACTAAGCGCCCGCCATATCTTGAAGTCATCGACGAAAAGCAGTGATGACGAAAGCCATTTTGTACACGGATTTCTAGTCTTAATACCAGAAAAATGTGTGCGACTGATTCCGCTAAAATCTCTTAGGTGTTAAGACAGCAACTGTAAGGAATGTGGATGGGTTATGAGCCCCAGATGCTTACATGTCATGTGATACATCTTAAGCTTCCTCAAGCCACATCGGAGCTGGACTGGAAGAAGTAGTTTTGTGAATCGCAGATATTACTGAGGTCTTGTAAATTGTCAATACATAGGAACTTTTGTACCGCCTTCCTGAATGCCTGTAAAATTTGGACTTCTTCTAGTCTGGAAGGTAACTTGTTCCATATGTTTACATACACAATCAAGAAGAAACAAGATCGCAGTTTATTCTTCGCCCTGAGCGGGGTAATGTAATGGTTCTTGATTCGGAGTTTAGGTTCAGATGCGCTGCTTAGTTTCAGACAGGCGATAGCACTGTGCAGCGTTTTATGAATGAGCTCATGTTAGAAGCACAAGTTAAGGATAATGCGTCTTTACCAAAGGGGCTGAATTTTAAGGTTTTCACATTCTTGTCGATAACTCAGAGCTTGCTGTGATGAAGTCAACCTCTTCGCAAAGCACCGATGAGCTTTTTCAAGCAGAGTACACCCCGACTTCTGCAGGTTGCTGCATATAAAAGAGAAGTATTCCAAATGTGGACAGAGGTGACCCCTATAAACTTTTAACCTTGTAGCTGCGATTGTGTATGTTAGGGCGTATAGCAGGGATAATCCCCTTACTCCTGCCACTTGAAATCAAACTTGCTCTGCAAAGTTTAGGCTCATGGCGTAGCGAAAGCCGAGATCTGTTGTCATCGCATTCCGTTGGATAGGCAGGCCGTTTGATGTTGCGACCCGAAGGTAAAGAATATTTTTGGGTTATGGCATTAGAATTTGGAGCGGAGAACGTTACTTGCCAATTTTCCCACCACACTTCAAGATCTTAACAGATTCTACTAATTGCGGACATTTCATTATTAGGTGGAAGAACCTACACAACTTTTACGTCGGCAGTGAAGATGGAAGATCGACCGTGCTGTAAACTGCTTCAGAGCTCATTGATATAAATCAAGCCCTGGAGACGTAGGTCGGGGTGGATACAGTTTGCTCAATCTTAACAGACTGCATGCGTTCTAATGGATAGGAACTCAGTCAGTCTAATAAAGGACTGTCTATCCCGTATGCCTTTATCATATGCAACAGACGCATGTGCGATACCCTGTCAAACACCTTTTGCATATCGGGGTAAAGAATAACAACTGAAAGACTAGAGTCAATGGCTTCAGTGACTAAATTGAAGAAGTCTGGCTAGCAGGTTGCACAAGAAATTTGTTTGAAGTAAGATTCGACCCTACTGTATGGTTGTGAAACCTGGCCGCTTAAAGCAGCAGACCAGAAGAGGCTAGTTACATTCGACCACCGGTGCCTTCGTAATTTAGCTCACATCTGGTGGGAACACAGCGTGAGAAACCAGCGTGTTCGACGCCTTGTTTACGGCACAGGAAAAGGAAATGAACCGCTCAGCACCGTCATTTCACGAACCAGATTCCGATGGTTCGGCCACGTGTTCCGCATGCCAGCTCATCGACTTCCACGACGTGCGTTGTTTGCGCGCCGGGGGTGTGGATGGAAAAAAAGGAGAAGTGGTCAAGCGATGACTTGGTCGAGAGGAATGAAGGCCCTCACTTCTGAGCTGGCCTCGGTTGCAGCGTCTCGGCTCCCTGGTTGGGGTCCGAAAGACGATGAACACGTTTGGTTGGACACACTTGCTGATATGGATAGGAGCCGACCTCAGTGGCGTTCGTGCCGTGAGTTTCATTGTCCCACCACATCCCTCTTAGCCTCTCCCTCCAAACACGATCTCATTATTTAACCTTATATAATTTTGCATAGTAATTTGTTGATGCATAGTAGCGGGCTTGTAGCTTACCGGAACGATGCCCATCCGTTACCGGTAGCTCAGCCGGCTTGCCCCAGTTGCATTATTTTTCTCTTTTTTCTGTGTATTGCGGCACAGTAGCTGAGGTGTTCCCACCTCTAGATAACGTGTATGATGATGATGACGAGGTTGCACAATACCGAGCACAAAGGAATCCGTGCGGTGACTAATTTATGTGCTCGCCTGCATAAAGGTAACTCATGAGGGCTCTTTTAATCAAATTCCCCATCACTCGCGCGATAATAGAAGTGTGGTTAATTGGGCGATCGTTACCAACTTCCTGGAAGCTTCCACTCTTATGCCATGGCATATTAATGGAATGTTTCTAAGGAGTCGGATGTTGACGTTACTACATTGATAAAGTGAAGAGTTTCAAAAGAAGAAAAGAGTAACCTTCGGCACAAATCTTAATTGGGATGGGTGGTATTCAGTCTGGACCAGAGTTCGAGGATGACTTGATGGCTGAAACCGCAGGATGAATATTATCCATATCAATCAGTATCGAACACAGGCGCTAGCCATGCCTGATAAGTTGAACCTATTTCTAGGCACTGCGATTCCTTAAAGTGTGAGCTGAAGATTTCACATACAACTCTTGCGTCATTGGAAGTGTCGTTGGGGCTAATCTATGGAGTAGTGATCTGTCGCCCATAGTTGGCGGTCCGAGTACGAAGCAGTCAACTGAGTTTCTTTGCTTTGTCCGCACTATTTCGTGCGGCTCTTTCTTGATTGGATTGCTTCAGAAAGCTTATTCGCAATCTTATGATGTGGGCAAAGTTGAATGTTTTGTAGTAAGATCGTCTAAGCGGACGCATTCTGTTAAGCATGTTACGTTGGGTTACACTTGTAGATGAATGCCTTAGTAAAGAAGATGTGGGAGCCAGCAAATCGAGATAACAAAGTATTTCTTCATAAAACAGTTCGGCCGACCGACCCACAAAATCACATCAGAAGAATTCATCCAATTACATGATCTGACGAGCACGGCGAAGGTTATCCAGATAACGATGTTCATCGGGCGGTAAACTACGACCGCATCTGTTCCTGTGGGATAGGCACTATGTCACTTTAAGTAAACCGAGCAATGCACTAATCGGTGATCACTACCAAGGAACTCCTGGAATGCCGAGATTAAATATTAAGTCAGGAATGTTTTACGCTGGTTAGAGCAGACACATGTTGCGCCCAGCCGCCCAAATTGAGACATGCTAATGGAACAACATACTTCGTTGTTGCAGCACATGGGAAGCAATTTAACTAAGGCAGGTTGAAATCCCCTGTGATCAGTTTGTATTCGAACGAAAGATTTGATGCCTTCTAAAGTAACATTTGTCCCTTTTAGTTGAGGTATCGGGTGGTTTATAAACACACCTAAATAATATCGTCGTTCCCAGGATATCAGCCACTGCCCATACTGAGTCCATCGCCCCGCATGCGTTCATGATTTCAAACAAGTTTGCTGGAAAATTATGTTTTAATATAAGTGGCGCTCTGGTCCCCTTGCTTATGAGCACGAGAATGCATAACCAGCTGACAACTAGGAAGTGAGTAAACCTCTTCTGTAGCATAAGGGAAAAACCATGTTTCTGTGATAAATATTGCACCAGCATCGGCGGGAACGGACAAAGGACATGTAATTTATTGTTTAGATACCTAGCATTTACAAGCATGATTGAGAAAGAACAATTGGGGTCTACTAGCTTTACGGATAAAGAAACAAAGCCGTTGAGGGCTACTTCGCTATCTGCAGAAATTGTAGGAAGTGAGTGAGAAGACGTCATAGTTAGTAGCTGGGCGACGTATTTAGGGCCGGGATGAACCTGCCTTGGCCCATCCCCACTTGGTCTAAAAAATGTTCAGGTTGCGGGGCAGGAAGCAATGAATTGTTCGACATAGGTATCTGGCCTGGCGGCATAAGTCTGAAGGATGTAGCAGGTGCGTAACAGCCTGCGTGCGCGCGAAATTGTATGGAGCTGTGTAGATTGCTAGATGTAGTGTTCACCATAGATGAACTCTTCGCGGTAGTGGTAAGCAGGGCCGTTTCGCTGTTAGCCGGGGTAAATAAATAAATAAATAAATGATATATTTCTCGACATGCGAGACACAGGCAGACTACGAGCCTGATCATGTGGTACAACAAAGTCGGGTAGTGGAGAGGGATATTCAGTGATCTATTGTGTTCACATAGGAATGATTCAGTGCTAAATCAATTAAAAATAGTAAAGGAGTAAGAGTAGTAGAAGTTGAGAGTAAGAATAAAAGTAGATATAAACTGTCAGTTTAATTGGAGTAATACGACCCATCATGAAACCGTCTCCCGGAGACCTGCTTCCACACTTCTCTTCCACATCTCATCTGGCCATGTGCTATTGTGGCGTTATATGGATACAGTTATGTGGGGGCCTGTGTTATATATTAAGCTCTCCCCATCGTATAGCCATCTTGTATCTGATTTGTTTCCAGTACTGTGTTGTGGGGGCCTGTGTTCAATGAAAAGCTCTCCCCATCATACAGCTATCTTTTAGCTGATTCAATTCCAGCACTGTACTGTGGGGGGCCTGTGTTTCATATTAAGCTCTCCCCATCGCACAGCC
>CALYDF020002834.1:0-47518 GCA_944474145.2 Dicrocoelium dendriticum | reverse complement strand
AATGAACATTAGCTCATGAAAAATGAGTGCTTCCTAGAATATGAATAGAGAAAAACAAGCAGCAGTCAAACGCACCGATATTGCTTCTAGTATCCTGTTTGGTGTTAACACATTGTCATCATACAGGAATAAGTCATTTATTATGAAAAAACCCAATGAATTTAGCACCAACTGTGATCAAATTTCGTCAACTTTTCTGACCAAAGGTTAAGAAAACATGAAATTGGGTAGACCATGAATGGCAGGTTACTTCTTAACTCTTATTAACTCTGCGACATAGGAGCGTACGCGCAGATTGAAAAGTGTCAGCATATGCACTATAACCGATAGAATTAGTATCTGCAGCTGCAACCGATGCTGCCACTTACCAGCTTTTTCGGCAAATATACCTAAGGCTTCAGCGGTAAAATCCGAGGGCAATGGGCAGAATAAGTTGTAATAAATAAAACATAGTTTTACCAGCATTTATAACCAAAGAGACAGTTGATTTATGAATAGGTCAATAGACTTGCAGTAAAAGTATGATAAATCCGGTTACTTTCGAACCTCCGCAGTAATAGGCGTTCCGTAAACGTAGCGCAGTAAAACAAATAACTATAAACACTTGGCCTCAGCTTATGGTTAAAAAGAAAGAGATGTTATGTAAACAAAGGCAAACGGGTATGAAGGAACTTGAATGTCAGCTAGTTCGTTCGGATAATTATCCTATTATGATCCAACGACTGTCAATGTGCAAATTATCGCAGGATGAAGAAATGCGTGGTTTGTCGAAATATTCCAGAACGATGAACTACTAATAAATTGTGAGTACTAGCACTCGCTTCATGCATTTCATATCCTTCAGGCGCCTTCGGCTTCGTTCCAGTTTCTTCGTTGAGGGTCTCACCCAGTAAACCGATGTCTCACATCACTAATCTTTCCATTCTTTGTTCGAAAACGCATCTCTCGAAGACTTCCATCACAAACGATCCTAGCTTCCCTGAAAATATCTTTGACCCGTTGACACCTCAATGAGCGCATGCTTGCCCCTTGCAGTAGGTCACCAGTTTTCAAGCAAGGCTTTTTTCCTGCCACCGTTGCCGCGCATGCAGGATAGGTTGATAGCACTTCAATGACCTCTTTTAAAACCCATGACATCTGTTGCACTTAACGTCACTGTCTGGCAGTCTGCCGTGAATGATTACCTGATGCACCTCTAGTGATTAACAAGTGGCTTATGTCAACAGCTGGCTCGGTGATTTGGCTCCAAACGCATCCGAGTGGCCGTAGTTAGATATCACATGGTTGGCGCTTAATGATCCGTTATATCTCGAAAACCGTCGTTTAGAGCATTTCACCACTGTCTAGCTGTTCCCGAGAGTCACACGAAGCATCTTCCGTATGGTATAAATGAGAATTTCCTTAGCACACCCCGGTGACTGTTATAAGCTGGGCTTAATACCCTTTCACAATTATTTCCGTTCATTGACCGGTATAACTTCTCTTGATTCCATGAGCGAATCGGTTCTTAATTCGCCTAAGGCAATCCATTTTCGCTGTAGATCCCTAAAAAACCACGCTGTGAAACAAATCGAGCCACCGCGCCCAAAATGTGGGTCTGTATCCATGGCGCGGGGAATATGCAATTGTATTGCGCACACATAAATCAAGTAACTGCGCAACCGTAAAGCTTTACCATTATTCACGTTTGTCTTACAGGCATTTTTCTGAAATACCCGACATATGCTGATGTAAACGCCGGCTGAGATACCAAAAATCAATCGTCAATCAAAGGAAACATTTGATGCCTATAGATCTGAACATTCGAGATCTTACAACGGGAACAATCCCCCAGGGTCTTCCGGACTGCTGAAATGCCACATAATATTCAAAAGTGTTCGCGTAGTTCAGAGAGCATGTTGGAATTTCTGACAGGCCTATTGCTCTCGTGACATTCCATGATGATTCGGAGTCACAGTGTCAATTATACGTGGAACTCCCGGGACCGGTCAAAATAACTGCATTACCATTTCTTTTTCTCAACTAGTAGAAATATCCTTTTAAACTGCTAATTAGAACAAGGTGCAGAACATATCTGTAGCTGAAAGATAATTGTACTGAACTTTAATGTTTTCAAAACTTTAAGCTTACTTTACTTGATTCTTCAGATTTACATTTGAAACAGATGATCACTCCTTCAATCTGTCCACATGAGCCACAGACTAATTTTTCTCATACGGAACACTGGCTGTTTGGCTTGTCGTCTGTACGGGACTTAATCAGACAATGCCGAGGTTTCCTTCTCTCACGACCTTTCAACTGCGCTGAGTCCCTCGGCATAAGTACAATTGTCACGTACCTGGTGTGATATATGGATCCACGCAATTCTTCCGCAATATTCTTCAGATATGACCGGCGAGATAATTTATTTCCAGAGACACTACACTTTTCACATTGGTAGGATGTTAATGTGTGCTCAATCTTTTCTGCAGAATAAGTGATCTGAACAGCTCTCTACTGTTTTGCTTTGCAATAATTGGCACTTCCTTTCTATTAGCTCGAATATTTACCACCATATGTGAATTTTTCTCGGACAGTACTTCGCCCAATGCTGCGGAGTTGTAGTGCTCACTTATGACATTTTAACACTTTCCTACGCTCTCTGGAACACTTTCTCCTCGTGGTCGAGGTTCCTCTATTTCGAGATACGGAAATCCATTCACGAGATAGTTACTGTCCACTTCTGCTAAGATCCAAAACTTGTTACCGAACTTATCTTGCTTGTTGACCATTTACTGACGAAAACGGCCGTGGGTTTTCGTGGGAAACAATTGCTCGTCGACGGTTTCTGCGCGGGCACATAGCACTGTTTAGAGTTGCAAATAAATGCATTCTAGAAGTCTGATATCAAAGCAAATTTGTCAGAAAGCAGTCTTTTGCCTATGTTAGTTGGTAGATCAAAACACAGGTATCTTATTATTTACTTGAATCTTTTCTTGCCCACTGTCTCCCTGTAAACAGCCCATCCGTATTTCTCGCATCACTGCATCTTCATCAAGACCATAAAACCTCTGATGTGAGGTAGCCCAATAAAAGCACGCAGCTCAGGAACATTTATATTCCACTGACACATGCAACTCTCTTGGACTTAGCTTCAGTATCTAATTAATCTCTTTCTACATCTGGGATTAGAATATAATAGCAAAACCGCTCGAGATCTCACCATATTGTACACATTTCTTAGCATGTACAGTTGACATGCTTTGGCCTTAAAAACACTATGTGATGGTATTCTCCCAACGCCGTTGCGGTCTACGATGTAGCCTCCTTCGGGAAGTGAATTTCAATGAAAGATGCAGTATCGGCTGCTACACACTCATTACTGTGTTCATGAGAAGTGTCACTGTCAGAACTTGGACTATTATGAAAGCGGTGCTCATCTGCCGACGCCTAGAAAATGAAGTCTTCATCAAAAGCATATTTAAGCTCGTCTTCAGGCTAGTTACAATCGATAGCTTTAATTTCTCGTGAAACCTCAAAAGCTGTTTCCCTCCTACG
This sequence comes from Dicrocoelium dendriticum, assembly GCA_944474145.2. Taxonomy (NCBI): domain Eukaryota; kingdom Metazoa; phylum Platyhelminthes; class Trematoda; order Plagiorchiida; family Dicrocoeliidae; genus Dicrocoelium; species Dicrocoelium dendriticum. Next base: position 43,981 of record CALYDF020002834.1, on the reverse strand, counting down.
AGCCTTATTGTACCTATGGCATTAAAATGTACCCGACAGGACGCACAATATCACTGGGAATTCGTGAATCGTCTAGCTTATATTCCCTTTTTTATTGATGATGCATGTAATCTTGTCATAAATAACAGTGGCGGCTGAACATGAAAAAGACAACAAGAGTAGCGGAAAGCAGTCCTTTTGACCGCTGACGGGCATTTTCGGTAATACGAACGCCACTACTTCTCTAGGAAACCATAATATATGAAAATGGCAGTAGCTATGTACGCCTTGTAGCTTCACACCTCCAGTAGGCGACAAAGAGTGAATCCATGGTATTTTCCTGGAGTACAATGAACAATGAATTTATACAGTTTAAAATGTGTTGCTTTACAAGTCTCTTTGGATAATTATTAGGGTTATCGAAATAACCATAATAATAATAATAACATAGGAAAACAGTCAGTATTTTAAATATGAAATAAAGACTAAACGTTTGATCTGCTGTAATGCTGCAATCCGCTTAGATTCATAGCACCCACATTTAAAATCAAGTAAATCCATGGTAAATTGCAGACGTAGGATAGAGACCAAGTTTAAGTGGATAAGTGCGTTATCCAATCTTCCTTTCAATACCGATAGTGATTCTGGAAGAGCATTCCACGGGTGACAGACAATAATGAAGAAAATTCTCCGTCACTCTGGCCGGCTTTGCTGTTCTCCCAGTTTCAATAAGTGACCCCTCATTGTCGTATTGGTGCAGAGTCGCAGCAATGGGTGGCGCACTTGGTGTCTCGCAAAATCAAGTATGTCATAATCAGGGAACCTCGTAGTTGCGATAGCTTCCACTGAATACCCTCAATCGTTGCAGGCTCCCCTGATATGAAAGATCGCGCATTCCAATTACGTAAGTAGATGACGGAGGTTCTGTTTGCTCCATAGCATTACGGTGTGTTTCAGCCATGGATGCCAAGTTCGAATTGCGTATTCGACATGAGCATATCCGATATGTAGTGCATCTTTCACATTTTATTACACAACCTTCCGGTTAGCTGATAATATCACCAGCTATATCGACTATTCTTTCAAACACCTCGTACACTTCAACATCGACCAACATTCCTTTTGAATCGCCGGCTGACTCTAGACCACCTCGTGCACAACATCTGGGAGCCCCAAAATACAAGTATGGGAATACACGTTTTCAATCCCTTTTGGCATCCAAGAAGGTCAAGTTATTAAACCAGGAACTCCGCAATCAAAAAGCGATACCAAAATACGATAAGTGGAACGACGCTAAGTGGTTGACCCGACGTGAGTTCGGATATTTCGACTCAGCAAACATCATCCGGTGAGTCGTATCCAATTTCGTCATACTTCCACCATTTCAGCTAGGCTAATATGACTGACCAGCAACCAGGGGAAATTAAGATCGTATCTACCAGTTGTTTACCAACCATTTGGATACAGTATCCCCTGCTATGGTTTATGCAGGCCGAGTCATTGTTTGAAATCAATCTCATACATAAGGATGCCTTAAAGGTTCATCACGTTATTTCCCGACTCCCACCAGAAATGTTGCACCTGGCACAGGATATCCTAAAACGAGCAATGCACATCAACAGTTAAGGGACTTGTTAATTCGTGAGCTTAGCCTTAGTGAGCGTAAAAGAGTGCAACGTCTACTTAATGAAGAGCAGTTAGGCGATCGCACTCCTACGCAACTTTTACGAGCCATACGAGCTTTGGTAGTTGAAAACCCTCCAGAGAATTCCATTTTAAGCAGCTATTTATGCAACGGCTCCCTATACATGTACAGCAGATACTGGCTAACGCCCACCAGGATACCGAACTAAAAGATTTAGCCCTAATGGCTGATAAGATAATGGAGATACAAACGCCAACGATCTCAAACTTATCACCTCGTACACCTGACGACGAACTCGTTAAAGCCGTACGCTCCTTGCAACAACAACTGGCTTCAATTACCATCACTAGACGAAGGAGCAACTGTCGATTTAATCAACGTCGTACTCAGGGTGTTAGTCGTCTCCGTGGCATATGCTGGTACCACCGTAGGTTCCGCAAGAAGGCGAAAAATGCGTGAAACCGTGTCAGTTTTCTGATTCGGGAAACGAACATGCCAGCACGTAATGGCGACGAAGCAAGCTGGCATATGTGAGCCAGGTCACCTATTCTACTTGCGGGACGTAACATCCGGCATGCGATTCCTCGTAGACACGAGTGTCTAAGTCAGTGTATTTCCCCCGCGACCATAAGACCTGAAACACTGTTCGGTATACAGCCTCCAAGCAGTAAATGGCACACAAATCCGATCATATGGAGAACGTTCTATCACTCTAAATCTCGGTCTCCGTAGATCCATTCCTTGGATTTTTATTATAGCTAAAGTGCCTACTGCAACACTAGGCCTCGACTTCTTTCAGCACTATTGCATTATCGTAGATCCTAAGCGCTGTCAGATCACAGATGGCCTAACGCAACTATCACAGGCTGGTTTTAAAAGTGCCGTAATGTCTATGAGTCCGCAGCTTGTCCCGCCTCAAGCTTCTTCGATGTATTTGGATCTGTTGCGCGAATTTGCCAGCATAACAAAGCCCAGATTTCATCCTGGTGATATGAAACATGAGATCGTTCACAGGATAAGGACAGCAGGCAGTCCAGTATTTCATCGTCCTCTGCGACCAGCGCCAGATACACGTTACGTAGCGAAGGCCGAGTTCGATCATATGTTACTGTAACGTCCACCGTGAACGTTGAATAACGCGTAGCCAAAGATCCCGAAATCAAAACAAGTCGGATCACAAATACTACGGTACTATTAAAATATATACAGTTGATAAGTGGGACATACTTCAATTGTTCAGTATCCCGGTGTATGCAAGTTGACAACAAGGTGTCAGTAAACAATAGGAGGGACGAGTTGTCTACGCCGGACAATCAAAGGGAACAAGTCACCACACCTGCGTGCTACGAGTATTAAGATAATGGCATTGACCAATCGAGGGACGGTCCAATCACAGGGTGAGAGTTTAATGGCACACATAAACATGGTGTTTGGACAAGCGACCAGTGAATGGGGGAGGGGTGCGACACATGCTCCGGGCTGAACGTGTCCTGTTCGGCGAAGAGTAGGGTTTGAGATCCTAGGTCCTCGGTAGACGCACACGCACGGAACCAGTGCCGGTGATTAGCATGCACACACAGACACAACTACAACGCTAACAATGGGAAAGTAAGGAGGCGCACGTGAACGCTGGTCGATATCTATCAACGGTCGGCCCAGGTCTGTAGACTAGACCACGAAGCGAAGAGTAGTAGAATTTCATGGGTAGATAAGCGCGTTACAGTTACTATTGGGCACAATACGCCCATCCAGCAGTGTGTAGGCATCGCCCATACATATGGTCCCGAAGAATAAACCCGGAGACTGGAGATCATGTGGGTATTGTAGGGGAGTGAACGCAATCACCGTCCCAGACAGCTACCCCATTCCGCATCTGCAGGATTTCTCATCCTTGCTGTACGGAAAGAAAGTGTTCAGCAAGATAGATTTAATACGGGCATACCACCAAATTCCCGTTCATCCTCAAGATGTATCTAAGACTGCCGTCACTACTCCCTTTGGCTTATTTGAGTCCTTGCGAATGCCATTTGGTCTTCTTAATGCAGCTCAGACGTTTCAACGTTTTATGGATCAGGTCATTCGCGAGCTGGACTTCGTTTCCTTCTACATCGACGACATCTTATTTACAACTCGAAATCATGACGAACATTTGCGTCATCTGCGACAGATTTTCGAACGATTTGCGCATTATGGGGTAGTTATCAACGCCGCCAAAAGTCAGTAAGGAGTTGATATCGTAGACTTTCTTGTTCACCGTGTTTTCTTCGCTCGAATTGCACCCCTACCGGACAGAGTGACAGCCATCCCTAAGTATCCCATACCTGATTCCATCAAAAAGTTACGCCGGTTCGTTGGCATGGTTAACTTCTACCAAAGATTCCTTCCGCACTGTTCAGGGTTAGCCCAGCCACTTACCGAACTATTCAAATTAGATTCTAAAACATTCAGCTTTACGTAATCAGCTAAACACGCACTCAGCGAGCTAAAACACCAGCTAGCAACTGCCACTATTCTTGTTCATCTAGATCCTAAGGCCCCGTTACAGTTAACGGTGGATGCCTCAGATGCAGCTGCAGGTGGTGTGCTTCAACAAAGACAGAGAGGTGAATTGTATCCAATTGCCTTTTTATCTAAGAAATTGCAGCTTGTCGAACGACGTGATAGCACGTTCAGCAGAGAACTCCTAGCTATTTACTGCAATGTGCGTCATTTCCGACATTAGTTGGAAGGACGAATGTTCACGATATTCACCGATCATAAGCCGTTAACGTATGTACTGAGTTATGCTTCTGATCGTCTTTCCCCACGAGAAACTAGACAATTAGTTTACATTTCCCAATTTGCCTCTGACATACGGCATTTGTCCGGCGTGAAGAACGCCGTAGCCGATGCCTTATCAAGGGCGGAAATCAACGTTCTAATCGAACATTCCTACATTTACTTCCAAGAACTAGCCACAGCGCAGCTTCAGGATAATCAGTTGCTTCAACAGCTGCAAGAAACCAATCTTCAATTGAAAGCCATTCCGCTGCCTGGTATTTCGGATGTTCTGATGTGTGATCTTTTGACAGGGAAACCACGACCTGTCGTAACATCAAACTATCGAGGAATCATCTCCGATTCATTCCACGGTCTATCACATTCAGGCATCCACGCATCCATGCACATCGCATCCACTCGCAAGCTTATTTCTGATCGCTTTGTTTGGCCAGCACTAAACAAAGACGTGCAGATCAAGGTGAGAAATTGCCTCCCATGTCAACGTTCAAAAGTGCAACGGCATACTCATTCACCACTTGGCAACTTCACCGTTCCCGATGCTCGTTTCAGTCATGTGCACATAGACACCGTTGGCCCATTGCCGCCGTCGAGTGGATACAAGTACCAACTGACTTGCTTCGATCGCTTCACTCGTTGGCCCGTGGCAGTACTCATCGCAGACATTTCTGAAGAGGCGGTAGCACATAACTTTGTGGCTCATTGGATCGCGCATTATGGTGTACCATCCACCATAAAAACTGATCGCGGTGCGCAATTTGAGTCGAAGCTTTTCCGAGAGTTAACCAATACTCTCGGAAGCAAGCTTATAAGAAAAACTGCGAACCACTCATCATCGAACGGGTTAGTCGAACGTTTCCACCGTCATCTCAAGACTGCTTTGATAGCATGTTCCGACACTACGCGTTGGACAGAAAATTTACCGCTGGTTTTATTAGGTCTTCGAACGACACCTAAAGTTGATTTTGGTTGCTCCACCGCGGAGCAGGTATATGGTACCACGTTAAAGCTCCCGGCTGATCTCGTTCAACTAACCGACATCCACGCTATAGATCCCTCAAACTTTGTCCATCGGCTATGTGAAGTGCACTTTATCCTCACACGCGCACACACCAACAAGAGTTACATACCGAAAGATCTCGAAACTTATTCACACGTGTGGGTACGAAATGATGAGGTCCACAAGCCATTACAACCACCGTACGAAGGACCATTCGAAGAGATCGCTAAAACCGAAAAACGTCATATGATCAAAATAATGGTAAAGTCGATGCGGTTTCCGTAGATCGTCTTAAACCAGCGTACATCGAGAAACCTTATAAACAACAATCTACGGATTCTCACAAGACACCGTGTACGCAGCAGACACCACAGCTCGTTGAAGATGACCCGCAGCTTGCAACATCTAAAGAGAAGCCAAAATGAAACATTAATACGCGGTAGACACGGTCAGGAAGGCGAGTCCATTTTCCAGACGGCTTAGAGTATCACACATCTTGACAATATCATCTTGTTCTGCTGATCACTTGCTAGTACCGCTTGCTGCCAGTCTCCTCCTGTTTGTTTTGCTCCAGATTCCGCCAGGATGCAACTGAAGATCTCGCACGAGGAAGAAGCGGATTATCCAGTCTAGACAAATCCAACGTCCGTACAGTTACCATACTGCACTGCTCCCAAATATTTCATTGTACCTTACACACAGAATATTATCATGCATGCCTCCCATGCCTCAGCCTCGGGTATTTCATGCGACAATGTACCAGGTAGGGGTCAGATTTTACCGGCTAATCCCACCAGGTTTTTACTCCTGGTCGCTTGAACATCGTGCGATAAGCGCACTGGTGGGGAGGTATGTAGTGTACCTTTCAAATTTTATTACACAACCTTCCGGTTAGCTGATAATATCACCAGCTATATCGACTATTCTTTCAAACACCTGGTACACTTCAACATCGACCAGCATTCCTTTTGAATCGCCGGCTGACTCTAGACCACGTCGTGCACAACATCTGGGAGCCCCAAAATACAAGTATGGGAATACACGTTTTCAATCCCTTTTGGCATCCAAGAAGATCAAGTTATTAAACCAGGAACTCCGCAACCAAAAAGCGTTACCAAAATACGATAAATAGAAAGATGATAGATGCCAAGTTTGGTTTGCGTATTCGACATGAGGGCGAACATTCGCACTAGGCACTTGTCGAAATATGGAGCGGTTTATTTTTCCAAACAGCGGTCACAGCAGCTCGAAGTGTAGGTTTCCAGTCTTCGAGTCCTTATCAGATGGCTTGGAGAAACCCAAGTCAAGTTGAATCAGGACAAGCAAGTCACGTTCGACAGTTGTTTGTTGCAGTACCTTCGTTCAGATGCGGTATGCGTACCAGTTCTAATATGGGATGGAAATTAGATTGCATTTTGTCACTTCGGAAGTTAGTAATGTCTGGGTTGACCATTGAAATACTGTACCTTGGTCACTCTGAAGCAGATGCTGACCGGCATTTGCCTGGATCCTGCGGCAGATCTTGATATCGTCGGCAAACACTAGGAGGTTTGAAGTGATTCCGTATGCAGGGTCATTGATAATCGTCGAAAACAAATATGGACCTAGAACTAAGCCTTGCGGCACACCACACTCGACTTTCATGGGATCCGATAAAGAGCTCAGAATTCTAACCACCGATCACCATTTAAGTATAAAGTTGGCAATTGAGCTTAAAAGAAGATGGCCGATCCTGTAACATTAGAGCTTGGAGAGTATTATATGATAGTCTAGACGATGGAAAGCTTCCGAAGCGTCCAGTTAGATTAACTCCTTCTTTAACGTCTGCTGACTCGGTCCAAGTACTGCGTGTGACAAGTAACCTGACCGCTGTTGTCAGAAGCCGTGCTGCTCAGGCGTGATGGTGTTAGAGTTTTCCAGGTAGCACACCAGTGCGTCGGCTGGTAAGGATTCCATGAACTTGGAGAGTACAGGACGTAGGGATACTGGGTGGTAGTTGCAGAACACAGTACTGCTTCCACCTTGGTGAATAGGGGTTATTAGACCAAACGTCCACAGAGCGGGAACTTGGTTTTTGTCTTAGCAGCGCTGGAAAAACTGAGCTAAAGGTCCTGCCAATTGGCCTTCTGCTGCTTACAGTGTCTCTGAAAGAATGGTATCGAGACCCGGTGAGCAGTGTTTGCATACATACGTTAGCCATTGCAATAAATCCTCCGCGGTAAAGATAATGTTGTTTTTCCTGACGGAGAAATGACAAAGGTCGGTAGATCACTTGGTGCCAAGTCCTTCTGAAGCGTGGAGGCATATTGCATTCAAGGCGCGTTTGCTGCTTCCACAGTAGTTCTTGTTTGATCATCGGCAGTACTAAGTGGAGGAAATCCTTGCGTCACCTTTCGTGGGCTATTAACGTGCTTGCACAACAGTTTGTGGTTAGCACTGAAGGTTTTTTCGATGTTATGTTGATAGGCGGCTTTGTCTTAGCACTTAAGTGCAGTAATCATGTTGGGCTATGTAGTCGTCCCAAGTTTCTCGTGTTGGAGCTACAGCGTACACCCGCCATGCTGCGTTGCTTACTGTCATACATTCTCTAGTTCAGCTCCTAACGAAAGAAACTGATATACACTTATTGTAAACTCTTATCTCTGAAGCCTCTGCAATCAGCTGAATGCATTTGGCGACGAAATCGAGTCAGGCGACTTCTGGGAGTTTTCGGCAAGGAAAGATCAAGTTGCAGCGCTGACGAGCTGGGCTAATAGATTGTAGCTTGTGTTGGTTCGCACAATCTCATCGTTCTCATTTCGATATTCTGCATAGCAAACGAAGTTGAAACTGTTGACTGCGTGATTACTGCAACACAATATGCAGTCTAAAAACAACAAATTAATCATATGCAATTCGTTGGTAAGCAAAGCATTCAGCACAGATGGCCTGTTATCTGTTTTGAACCGAGTGGGTAAAGTGGTGTAATTGTAAATAGGAACAGTGTTTGCGAGCTCCTCTGGATCAACTTTGAATTGTTCTCCCATCGTGGTAGGTGTTTCTACACAATGTGCATTAGAATCATCCATGATAAGTATGTGAGTGCACTTTCGTTGTAAATTACGTCTTGAAGCCGCCGCTAGGTAGCAGTCATTTTGGGTGTAGAGTTTCGGGGTGGTACACCAAGACAATAGGGCAAACATTTTACTTTTACTTGCAAGCGGTACCAAAGAGAGTCGGGGAACTGCGAGTATTAATCCGTTACGGCTTCGCCCTTTAGGTCGCTTCTGTAATGCAAGATTGCCCCTATTCAATTTGCGAGTCCATCATTACGGATCAGTGACATGCCTGGTAGCGAAACTTTAGCGTGCGTCATTCCCATGTGCACCCACGTTTCGGTGATACCAATGGGATCATATGACCTGGAAACTTGGCGATCTTTCAGTTCGGCCAGTTTATTAAAAAAACCGTGGGTATTCTTATACAAGCAGGCCAGTTCCTCGGTCTCTAGGATCCCACAGAGGGGTGAATTGATCAAGTGTGGAAGAAGGCCGACCGATGGGAAGTCGGCAGTTACACGTTATTTTGGTTGGATAAAGATACCACGTTTGTAACTTCAATCAGCCAAGGAACGTGCCGATTTTCGTTTAGACTTGCCTCAGAATCAACTAAAGCATCAGTCAAGTTACGCTTCTGTACATTCAACTTTACGCTTGCTACTTCAGGTGCTAGGTAAACTCTGGCTCGCACATTCATTTGAAAATGTCAAACTTGTGATCATCTACTGAAATGGAGTTCCTATAAATGCTCCATATGTCTTCACTACCTACTGGATCATGTAGAACCCAACCCAAATGAGTTCGTAAAAGAAAAGTTTCAGATGGTTTACCCTATGTATACTCGAGGCGATTTATTTAATTACTTTGTTGCGGTTTCTCTCTTGTAATATTTTTAGATTCGTTTGACATTTTTGTTGGTCACAAATTGGTCGATAACTTGAGGGGATGGAATGAAGCTTTCAAGTAGTGTATTCATCCGCACAAGACTGATTTTCCAAGATCTCCTGGTGAATATAACATATTGTGCTGAATTTAAAAATCGCTATACACTCTGAACTGTTGAATTCACTCATTGTTGCATATGCTGCCAATTCTGGTGAATTCCGTCATCGGACTCGCATACAAACTACGAAATGATGACTGACGAACCAGCTGACTGGCTTAGGTAGCCAGCTTCCAAAAATGAGAAATAAAATCTGTAATATCTAACCTATTTTATAGTCACGCTGCCACACGAGTAGATGGGAAGTGAAGTTGCGGGTGAACACCCTCGAGCAATTAACCTGTATGAAAGCTGACCCTGAAGAGCCAGACCCACGGTTGAGCGCATAACCTCGATTGATCGCACTTGCCAAACTACCCATTTTGCCTTGAATCTGTTGTGTCTATGGCTCATGACATTTCATGTAACTTTACCTATGTTTACCGATATCACCTACAATCTAGTCCCTAGACCATTAAATGTTTTGTGCAGTGCCTTTCCCTTACTTTCTTGCCCTACTGTGGCTTAGCGGCATTTTGCCGCACACCTTTGAATCGACACTCATTCATCGTGCTTTTAAAAGCTTCACCTTGTGATACTATTTTCTCGGGTACACTCTGATATATTCTACATTTACCCTGAATTCTAAATTCCGGGTAGTGTTTTGCCGATATATAAGCGTTAAACGTTACCTAACTCCAGCCGTCGGAGACATTGTTTGGTTGCTCTCGATAAACCATTTTAACGGCTTTAGAAAACAACTGTCACTCGTCCATATCCAACATAGTTTGATCCAGCTACAAGTCTGAAGGCGAATTCACTCGGCGCGATCCATAGGCTTAACCACGAAAATTCTCAACCATACCTTCGTGTAAACTGCCCTACGTTCAAGCTGACACATTCGACTGGCACGCCAAAGAGGACAGTCTACAAGCACACAACTGCAACGTGAATACTGTGACCCCGCCGACAACGTCAGCAACAGAACAACTTTTAACATTGAGGGTAACATTTGCTCAACACGCGCGATGCCTAGAGTGCCACAGTCTAAAGACCTATATGTATCATGTTCCAGCTTGTTATGGGGGTCACTTTGTGCCGTAACTGTAGCAAGTTTTTCCAAGCAAGATGCCTCCGAGTAAAACTTAGTCCGGCCAAGTTATTACACAAACCAGACTCTTCATGGTTCTGTGTGGAATGCACATCGATCCCACTGATAAAAAGCATGCTTTTATTTTCTCAGAAGTATGACTAGCTACTAGTCAAGTTTGAGGAACTTGTGACCACAAAAGTCACTACGGTTGGGGTAAGCGTAGTGGGCTATGCAACCCAAACCTCCCCCGTAAGTGCCGCTCCTATCCCGCGAAGAACTGCTAGCAACAACGTAAGCAACACGACACCTAGAGTCCAGAACATCAACAGCTTTCGCAATAACACACGTAGCTCATATTTGACTAAAGCGGTTCCCAGTTCGATCGGAGTAACTATATGTTAGACTACTTGCAAACTCCGACGGAGTGCATAGAAAAAGAGCAAGCCGCTACGATCGGAACTTGGGTTACGGTTGCCTCCAAGAAGAGCCGTCATTTAAAATTAACATCACTCCCAACTGGATCGAAAAATGAGGAGCGTAGCGGAGTTTTCCCTAGTGCAAGCACTACCGGTTCCCTGCTTTACGTCTGTGAGTACTTCAATCACTAACCGCGACAAGTCGAAAGGTGTAAAGAAAAAACTACCTGTACTGAGCGTACTGTGCTCTAATATCCCAGAATCATAGTCAACATCAGTAAGAGGTGTGCAGTTGGATGACCACAACCAGTGGGATTTTATTATTAACCTAATGGGAGTTGTACTGAAATCTGTACTCGTAGTGCCAAGTATGCGACACTCCCAACTCTAAGCATTTCGGAGAGTCAAGAATTCTGCGCGTTGTGCTGAACTCTGTCACTGAGATAGACTCTGTACTACTGTCGACAGGTAGTCTCAGGAATGAACACTGCTTCACCCGTATCTTTACAGACATCCCTTGGGGCAAGCGTTGTCGAGTTAACTGCACCTTAGAGGACTACCGGAAAGAAACTTCAACCAGAACCATACATCTTCACGGGGTTTCTGAAACTTGAAGATTTGATGAGCATGAAGTAACAACCCATGATAAAGAGCAGTGGTGTTATATTCGTGAAACACTCTGCTTGTGTGATACGTTAGCGAAATACTTGTCACGGCGACTTACCTCACAGAACTACAAAGGAATTAGCCCGAGAGTATTGAAAGTAGTCCTTCAGTCAAAACATATGGTAGCACGGATGCAAAAAGCGGGTCATGTCCCGTTAGAGGCTCCAATCTGCGTTTTAGCTAAAGACAGTCAGCGATTTGCCTCCTAGAGAAATATGTCACTCAAAGAACCAGACGCGATGGGATCTATGAAAAAACAATGCACCAGTACTGTGTCGAATAAGCCCATGCAAACTTTAGAAACTGATACTGACCAGACACCTCACACTGTACGTAGAAGGTTAGACACGAGACTAACTACACTAATGATGAATAATATGTTAAACCCTTCACTAGGTAAACACTGAAAAGACAGTTAGTCGCCAGCCACTCACTGATCAGTGCAACTTCACGTATGAGTTGTACAACCTCCAAAACATTGCTTAAATTTGAGCAACTTTCAGGTATGTAGCTAACTCTCAAGGGCTCCTCAGTAAACTTACTGAACTTCGGGTACGCAAGGTTGCGAATGAATGGGATCTAATTTCTATTACCGAAAATTGGTTACACCAAGAAATGACTTACGCTGAGGTTGAGATTGCCGGAAAGTCACTCATCCGGAACGAGCACCCCAGCAGAGGAGGTTGGGTCCTACTTTTCTACTGCAGCGATCTGCAATGTGACGTATTTGAGGATCTGGAAACACATGTTACCGACTCACTCTGGTGCCATCTCCGATTAAGACACAACGATACGTCTCGTAGCTGTCTTTTACCGTCACCAACATCCACTCCGGTAATGGGTTCCCGCTTGATACATGTTCTGAACAAAGTAACACGCACTAGGTACAGCCATATTGTCTTATCTGAGGACTTCAAGCTACACCATCTGTAGGTATCGGCATCACTCAGTGAACAGTTCAAAGCAGACTTGCATGAACTTATCACTAATATTCCCTTGTACAATCATGTAACCACGCTCACTAGATTCAGGACAGCAAACCGACCGTCCATATTGGACCTAGTGCTCACGAATGAGGAGCTCATGGTTGACAAGTTATTGATGGATAGTCCATTAGGTCTCAGTAACAACGTAGTAATAAGGTTTAACTGTGTGTTATGCGGAGTATCCATCTACACATTTGGAACTAACCCGTACAATCCCTCGCTATCTCGTCTTGAAAGTACTCGTTGACGCATCTGTTTGAGAATTCTCAAACAACACTCCCCTTGACAACGTTTGGACAGAGTTCGTTGATAGACTCAGCGACATCGCCAAAAAGAGCATCAGAGACCAATCCCCTTTGTCCCGCAAAAATTCCTTCAATTCTAAGGAGCAGGACTCAAAAATGCCTGGCGATGAGGGATGTAGCATGGCTTGTCTAAAAGATTGATCCCAAATCCCAAACTTGGGTCAATTTCCTGACCCATCGAAATCATTGCACTGCACTTGTCCGTGAGAACAAATAACTTATCAACAGTGCCTAGCCAAAAAATGCATTGTAAACAACAAACTGCTATATAGGCAGATCAATTATCTTCGTAAACTGATACTTGGAATCCCTCCACCTTTCACGACAGGCAGTAGAGTATAAAGCGCCGAAGAAGCATCTAGCGCCCTACGGCTACCATAAGCCCACATTTTCGAACTCGCTGCCTCTACCTGTCGCATAATGTCATGCACATTACCGACTTCACTGTTTACACATGTAATTTTCAACCCATCAATTGTTCTAAGGAAGTTACTCTCACTGCGCGATCATAGTTCTCCGGGATCAGACAACATCCGCCCGAAGGCAATGAAGGCAGTGGCCAACAAACTAGCTGAACCACTGTCACAGTTCTTCCAATGATGTTTTGATGAACAACAAGTCCCCACTAATTGGATGTGCCGCATTATCATCCCAATTTTTATAGGCGGTAGTTGTTCTAAGCTCCCAAACTATCGCCAGTGACTCTCCTCCCTGTGCTCGCGAAAGTGATGGAAGCTGTCGTCTCTGAGGCGTTAATGGGCTACCTGGAAAAATGCAAACTCTTGGCACCGGAGCGGCATGACTTCCATCAACACTGATCATGCACCATCAACCTACTGACTACACGAGGTAGTTAGACGCAAGTGGCTGTTGATGGGGTCGGCGATGTCGTCATCTATCTGGACTTCTCCAAAGCTTTGACCATCTGGATCACCGCATCTTACTACAATGGCTATAGAACTACGGAATCGGAGATCCTGTACTTGGTTTGATTGGCTGCTTCCTTCACCAACGAAAGCTTCAAGTACCCGTTAGAAGATCGTTCTTTAACCCGATTGATGTGGAACGTGGTGTCCCATAAGGCTTAGTGCTGGGACCGCGCCTATTCCTGGTGTTTATCAACAACGTGGAAAGAGTAATCTCCTCAAATTTCCTGCCTTTCTCCGATGACGTCAATATATGGCGGACGATTAGTAACAATGAACATCAAGATCTACTTCAAGGTGACCTAGATTGCATTTATAAATGGTCAGAGAGGAACCTGCTTCAATTACACCTAGCTAAGTGCAAAGTGATACGTCTGCGCCACCAGCCGGTGAGCGCTTACAAGCTAGGAGATCACATCTTGGAGAAGGTCTCTCAGGAGCGTGACCTGGATGCATTGGTACAGGATGATCTCGGGTGTTCAAAACAAGCAGAGAAGGTGACGAGAACCGGCAAGCAACACTTCGGTCTTTTTCGCAGAGCTTTCCGTCGGTTTAAAACCTCAATCTTTCTCCAAATGCTTAACGTCTACGTGCGACCGCACGTGGAATATGCTACACAAGCGTGGCGGCTGTGGCAGAAACAGTATCTTGCTGTTCTTAAGACTCAACGAAGAGCAACCAAGTACGTTAGGCTCTTCTTTCATCTGCATCCTCAGCTTAGACTGAAATCTCCAAGAATGCACAGCAGAGGATATCGGCTTTTGCGGAGGATGTGATAATGGTTTACCAATTTCTAACGAACCCAAATTACATTTGCAGTCCGCTGCAGTAATTGAACCACAACACTAAGCTAAGAGGTCATTTTCTGAAAATTGCAATACATTATACCCGGCTTGGATGGTATAGACATTTATTTTCCCTCCGCATGTCCCAGCCTTGGAACGCCCTCTCTAATTATCTCGTCTCTGCTTCCAAGCTAGCCATATTTAAAAAACGAGTTGAGGATGCATTGTCTCATTAACATTTCATTTTATGACTTGTGATCCAGGGGCTACGAAACGCAATCAAACGGTGTCTTGCCAAACTCCCAACTAATGGGTTTATAGATTTATACGTTTCATACGCGAACATCTTCGCTATTCTACATAAGTCTATGGTGAATGCACCAAAACGCTTTTCACTTTAGCATGCAATTTACTTTTCGCAACAATTTCCATCTCACGGGACTTGTTAAGTAATCCTTTTTACCCGTAACAAACCAATGTTCAATTGTTCCATCCTGTAGAGCCACAAATCAGTTTAGCTCGACCAGTGGCAGTTGTGCCGATGACAGAAAACTGCAAATACACCCGAAACCTCTGCATCCCCTCTTTCTTTCTTTTTATTAATTCGCACTCATTAAACAATAAAAAGCATTATTTCCGCATTGTAAGATAGTTCTCGAACTTACGAATTGTTTTGTTTATCAAAATTGGTTTACCGATTGGACACCAGAAACGCATTAACGTATCCCAGAATAAATTAGCTTCATCACTATCCGAAGCAATAGCCAAGGAGTAGGTTGTCCGATATTAATCGATGTAGCAATTTCTACCGATGCGTAATGATTTCGTTGAATCTGTTTGGATCACGGCCGAGATCAAGCAGCTCAGCTTCCTCAGAGGATGCATCTACAGCACCCAACACAGTGATAAAACTTAAATATGACTTCTCGCGGACATGCGAGATGGCAGCACAGACCATTCGGCTATGTACAAATTAGGCAGAAGGACTTTAATATCCTAAACTTACCATGAGGCATTTTTACATACCCACCTAAGTTGTTTGATTTTGTTTCGACTATTTACTCACAAGGCTGGTTACAGCACGTTTCGTCACTAAGAGGAAATAACAAGTTACTAGATCTTGTCTTTACTCTGGAAATGTCCGATGCGAACGTTAAGATCCTGGAGAAACCTACGGGCGGAGATCCTAACGTGGTCCTGTTCAGTTGCACACTGAACGCAAATGTATGGAGGGCGATCACAACCATATATTCTACCGGTCATAATGTTCGATCAACTGGGACAAGTACACAATACCAATAAGATCCATGCAGTGGAATAGATTATTCCTCATTTGCCATCCAGACCTTGCCGCTGATATTCTTTACCATAATAGCAACCAATGATTAATCACTAATACCTCATGTTTGCTAAAGTAGCACCCCAACACTATGGCGAACGATGACGCAAAACTCTCGCTAAACGGATACTCCCCAAAGCTGGCAATTTTTAAATTTATACCGTGACATCTCAACACTATATAAGTTCCACACTGAAATCTGCAAGTTAATAGCTGAGCAAGCTGAGAGACAATGTAATGAAGGACATAGAGTTCTCATAGACTCAAATAAGCCGAAGAGAATATACAGTTTCTAGGGAAAGGAGGAGGATGCACAAAACACTGTATCAGGTCCATTGTACTGTTTACCTCCACGTCAAGAAATGATCCTTTAGTCATTGGTAAACAAGTTAATGAGCAGCTGACTTCGTCCTTCAACAAACATACAAAGGACCAGCACACCATACCGAGAAAAAGCTTATGGACAGTACATGGTGGACAGGAGATGTTCCTGCAACGAAATTAAGGGAATCACTTAACGTCATGAAGCCACCCGTTGTTGATGATCTTGATGGCACTCAGTCAGCTTTACTGTTATGTAGAACCAATTTACCTTATCAACGAAGGCCGACACTCTTCCGCGTTCCCGGTCCACAATGATGTTGTACGAAGACACTAAAGGGCACAAACAAGTTGTCAGCCATACTTCCATGCATTTAAAACTATAGCGAAAAGTATAAAAGCCACAACTCCCCAGTTTGTAACATCAAGGAACCTACTAAGCCAGGCACAACCTGGCTTAATTATACAAGGTTCTTACTTGTCTTGCCAACTGGACTACTTAAACCCCATCACAAGCTCAGTCGACTGTGGTAAGGCTTATATTAGCATATTATTTAAGGTGCAAAACGGCATTCGATCAAGTGCCACATGGTAGAGTTTTGACGAATCTAGCAGCGTGTGGGTTGCTGAACCTCTACTTTCTTGGTTCTCGTCACGTCTTAGCGACAGAACACAAGTATTCATGGTGGGAATCACCCATCCCGTCACAACCCTGTGAAAAGTGACGTCATTCAAGGCAGCGTTCTGGGACTACTTCTCTTCCTGATGTATATAAATGACATATTTGACATGATTGTCTATGGAAGGGCCTAATTTTTGCGGATGATAGGCAAAGGCATGCGTATTTGATCCCAGGAACAAAGAGTCCTTAGTTCGAAAAATACGAATTACTCTGGATGAATTTAAGGGGTGGTGTTACACTTCAAGAATGAGTATCTTCATCGGAAAGAGTAAAACAATCTCACACAAATGTGATGTGAATGTCCAAACCCTAACTAATTTCAGTAAATCCCTGGCACGTAGTAATCAAACACGAGACTTGGAGCTCCACGATTCCGACAGACATAACTTTCCTCACCACATACAATACACCGTCGCTAAAGTCAAGAAGACAAATGAATTGTTTCTCAAACCCATTACGCTAATAAATGCTGAAATTACACTCTACAAGACTTTTAAACGCCCAATGTTAGAGTACTTCTATATGGTATTGTATTGACAGCGACAGCAGAACGCGTTCAGCGTGCATTTACAAACCAGATCACGGGTTGCACTTAGAGGTTAACATCCTCGGAACGCTGAACATTACATATAGTAGACCCTATATAACGGCGTAGAAGACATTTAAACTTATGGATGCTTGTCGGTGTAATTAATGGGTGCATTCGTACACCCGGCTACTCTCTTACCTTACATTACCATAAAAGTTACCTTATCCGGTGCATACATGCGATTGTAAATTCGCGCAACCCAATATGCGTGCAAACTATTTACTCCTTAAATATGCCTTGATTTGGAATCTTCTCTCACTGTTCATTAGATCATGTATTTCACCTCACTTGTCCCATGTACATATTGATATATTACTTAACGTTCCAAAAGCTATGCAACAATCCAATATAAATATTCCTGAAACAGAGTTTTATCTGAATGGACCAAATCGCATGTTACTTCCCTGATACTTCTCGGTCGTACAGTAAAAATCTTTGCTGTTACTGTAGAAGACGAAAAAGAGAGAAGACCGAATTGCTATGTCAATTTTTCCAAAAGACCTCATATTCACCCCTTACCCAAGTATCCCAAACTCAAGGTCTCCATATTCATATGATGGCTGAAGTGGGTGTTAACGCGAGTCTTCTTTTTCATTCTTCTGACCAATGTTAAATTCTTTACTTACTTGGCCACATCCGCCAAAATGATTTATGTCCACATGTAATTTAACGATGGAAAGTAAACCGAGTCATTTTCACTCCTTGGACCCTTGTTATATCCTCTCGTTAACCGGTCGTGACTATCTTAAGGCCTTCATTTGCACATGGAAGCCTATGAGGAAGGCGAACCGGGTACTCATTCTCCTGTACCGGATGACTGTTAAATCACACCTTTTCAGTTGTTCTACAAAGAGCCATAGTTGCTATTGGTGACTCTGTAACATGTAGGCCTACACGCGCATCAAGCAACTACTAAGGATGTATGTGCTACGTACACAGATTGGAGCCTAATTAAACCAGTGTTTGGGTAGCACTTGCGTTACGGATCACAAAATATTAGCAGGCCCACCGACGAGCAATTGGAATAAAGTCTTGATCAATTCTAGTGAATGACCATCACGCACGATATAATTAGCTAACATTTATGTCTACTATACCTATGTTTACTCATTGTATGCGGCGGAAAACAGCACTGGAACTTGTAGCATAATTTCTCCACAATAGTTCAGATGTATTAAAACTGATATAACCTAAACTGCCTTCTCAACACTATTCTATTTTCCAACTTGTCCCTTCCACCGAGACTCGTACAACTACTACGAAGAGCTTTACCTATATGGCAGATTGCTTGTCGTCTTAATTCCATACCAACAACACTGGTGTATTTTTCACTCTAAATAATGAAACAACAATCACTAGCTCAATCTTCGTCCGACTATAGCGCTTCGGCCGGAAATTCGTTACCTGGTTCTCCGTTGCAAATTTACATTTCACCATAATCCGACTAATTGCCAATATAGGAATGACATGAAATTGCTAATTGCAATGTCTTTGCAAAATGCAAGCTAACATACGTGTGATTGATACTAGACATTTTAAGAGTCTGCCTGATTACTTTAAAAACAGGTGCTCCAACAAACTATGATCTTGCGTACATTTTGCATTTAAATGAATAATCAACACATTTATGATCCCCTGATTTGATCGAACTAGCAACCTGGGTATTGTCTCCTACAGTCGAGAAATAAGGAAACTATTTAGTTATTCATTTATGTCTTCATGAATGTCACCGCTTTTGCCTACGTTCCAATCGAAATCTGGTCACGAATCAAAATCGGAGCTCAAGATCAACCGCATCTTTTATCAATTTTGCCAATTCTGCTTTATTTCGTTTGGCTTTCTTCTATATTGTTTAGCCTTCACCTATATAATGTGCTCCATGTTCACCTTATATCGGTTTATAATTATGTTATATCCTCAGCGGTAACCAGTTCCCTCTGCATCACCAGGATGCACATAGGTAATACATGCATAAATGTTAGCCTTTCGCTTGCTTTTTCTCAGACTTCTACCCTTGGGTCACTTGAACAGATTTGTAGTTGCAATAAGTGTACGTCCGTTATGCTTTTCATTAATCTGCAAACATATTGTTTGAATAACCAAATATACCATTTAGCTTCTACTAAGCCGCATATATTTATGGTCTGTCATCTTGTAATCAGTATTTGCATATGTCTTCGTCACATTCAGGACAATGCACTCTGAAGAAATGATTAGCAAAGCAAGTGATATTGATTTATTTT
The DNA here is from genome assembly GCA_944474145.2 of Dicrocoelium dendriticum. Classification (NCBI taxonomy): domain Eukaryota; kingdom Metazoa; phylum Platyhelminthes; class Trematoda; order Plagiorchiida; family Dicrocoeliidae; genus Dicrocoelium; species Dicrocoelium dendriticum. Next base: position 24,208 of record CALYDF020002834.1, on the reverse strand, counting down.
ACTGACTTCAACTGGGACAATCTAGCCAGAATAATACGATAAGATACGCAGTACTATAAAGAAAGTTCACTTTGGCCGATTCCAAATGGATTATGATAGAGGAAAGAACACAACTGCCATCAATGTTCCGCATCAATAGACCATGGAAGCTCACCATTGAATTTAAGTGATGCTATAAGCACTTCATCAAATACAATTGCAGCACCCTATCCGTTTTCATTTATCGATCAATTATACTGTGCAGTTTCAGTTAATCGCGGCTGCACCATCTGTATGTTGGCAAGCAAGTTTCAAGACAAATGCATGTCGAATGATAAAGAGGCATGCAATATGTGGAGCAAAGCTTTGATCAGTTTCGTTCGCTGAAGCTCACCTCACATCCTTCAATAAATGTCACATACACATGCTGTGCCGGACACATAATTCGGAATGGCTGTTAATATTCTTGTAGTATTTTATATAAAATTGACCAAACCAAATACAAGCAGCGACTGCGATTAAATGACAGGACACAAATTTTGTTTGAAACATGATTCCATGCAATACATAAAATAAATGAAAATGTTCGTAGCTGAGTGCCAGGCTCCGTGAGGTTGTAACACGGAGAGATAAAAAGCTTATAATTCTCAAGTTTTCAGCTTAAGGCATAACTCCCTGCCGCTGTAATAAGCAACAGATTTGTGGTCGCCATATATAGCATTTTTGAACCGGCTGAAAATAAATGGGCAGAAGGAGTTCAAACAATTTGAAATAAATAAGTGAAAAAGTAACATGCCATGAATGTTGAAGGAATACTGGGTTTTTAAACCAACACAAATCAGCTTACAATGTTTTTCTTAGAATGGTCGTGAGGTCCTAAAAACGTATTGATAACTAGAACTTTGGTTAAATTATCCGTATGTAAAACTCGCAGGTTAATAAACGTGCTTCATCACACTGCTCATGTACTGAGATTAGAGATGCTTCGGCGGCTTTACTAAACTGATGTAAGTGTTGTTGAAAGGTGTGGTTGATTCCCGAAATTTTGTCGGTCACATTGTTGCGTTAACCATGAGATTCGTTTGGCCATCTGTCCACTGGATTTTGTGCTTTCATTTATTAGTATCTGTCTTTTTATTTTCTTGTTCATTACCCTTGTTGGATGAGATGATCTAGATCAATGAGTACGTTTACTTGAATATTTAAATACTATTCTGATATCCCGACTCTCTGTGGGCGCGTGATAAAATCGTGTATTACATTGGCTCATACGTTACCAAGAACAAAATGGTATAAAGGCACTCAAATTAAGAAGCTAATGAGTAGCAGGATATTGGAACGGTTTAGCTAGTAATTCAGCACAACCAGTCGTAGTAAGCCAGTCATCACACCGTACGGCCTTTTAATCCCTTCGGGAATTGTCAGCATTGCACGCCCCAACTAAACCCTGCGCGACTCGAACCCAGAACTCGACTGCTGCCGGACTATGGTTGGGGCCACTGGATTGTGAAACATTTCAGATAATAAGTTAGACATCACCTGAAATCCAATTAAAATCGTACGTCCATTGCCCATTTTCAGCAAATGCAACAATACCCAATCAATTTCTGTCACGGGACAACTAATCTTTTATGTGTTACGCCACTAGAGGGCAAAACTTGCACATTTATATCTCCTCGGCTACTTATGTTTTGCTAATAACAAATATTATCAGTTATATTAACTCTGTGGTGTTCTGTTTAACTATTCAAATTAACTCAGCTGTTAATACGACAAGATACGGTAACTGAGAATTGAACGAAGTAGCTTGCATAAATTCATCAATAATTGTTATTCTTAACTTGGTAATGGAACTGAAGGAACCCCTCTCATTTCTGAGATAACATCAATAAAGTTGGTAGAAATCTCTTCACGATTGCAGTGGATAAAAGTGACGGCCCAACCTAAATTGAAAGTTTGGGTGAAAATCAGCTTAGTAAAACCAGCAGCGTCATCTACCATGGGGCAGTCTGCGGTTAATATGGAAACCAAAAACTGTATACATTGAGGGAAATCCAGTGGGGGATAAGCCAAGGGCTTTCACATACTGATTTCAACACATATTTTGGGCTACCGTTCACAATGCTTCAAGTAACTTTGCAACCTTTTTTCTGGCGTAGGAAGCTAAGCGTTAGTTCTGTCATAAAATTGTTTAAGATTTTCCTGTAGTGAATAAATTAAAACAGAACTCACCTTTCGATGTAGTGTCAGAGGGCGCAGACACTAGAAAGGCACGGGTAAATACGCAAAGTAGCTTCGCGTTACTAAAGGGTATAGATAACCAGCGAATATTACACGCGGTCCAGATAATGTTACTCTTTGTTTCCACAACGGTGAATTACTGTTTATTTGTAATAGCTTAGCTCACTTACGACCCTCCACTTGTAGTGCTTCAATGTGTGGTAAAACAACACAAAAGTACTTTTACCCTGAAATGATTTATGATATTTTACCGGGCAATTACTGCAATGCGTACTTGGAACTCATCGTAAAATATTAACATGTGGCTAGGCTCGACAAAGCATAAAATTACTATGGAAGTTATTCTTACCTAACATCAACAGCATAATAACTACGACGCCGAAGTAATAGTCTCCGTAATGTCAGACGTTCCTTTGTATAACCTAATCAATTTAAGACAAGAACACGAACCCTATCACATGCATCCTTATAAGGTACCCGTAAGAATATTCTCAGAACTTACCGCTGCAATAACTGGCCTCAAACAAATCTTCTGGGTCCCCACTTAATGCAGCATATATGACCATCATTGTATTTGATGTAGAATTCAGTAAAACGAGGCGGTTTCCTGAATCGCCGTATACGAAATGGACAACTGGTGCACCACAATCGCTTCCATCCAAAAGACGTAACCAGTTCCCTGGGTAGCTTATCTGGAAAAAATGCAACATGTCTCCCCTGAGATCCTGGAGCAAACCGGATATGAAAACACAATTTCAACTACGGTTAAGATGTCGGCTCATTTAACTTATTGCATTAGAATTTGGTAGTTTACTGCTGTGCCAATAGCTCTACGTTCCAACATCCGCAAACCTATGCAGTTTGCCTAGTTGAAAATTGATTTTTGATGTAAGGAATTTGTGGGATAATGCATGCTGCACTGCCGTATACTGGTTGTAGAGTGGCGAGGTAATACGAATTTATCAATAAGTTACTAACGACGTACATATAAATCCGTTAGGTTGAAAGCAATCGTTTTGCCAGAATCGACCGATATCTTCCAGATGCATAGATAGTTACGTCCTTCTTCTCCTTGATACGACAGATTTCCAGAGTTTCCTTTTATGTCTTCCCCACATTGTACTGCAATGGACGCGTTGAAGAATCAATACACGACGCATGTCGATCTATTCAAGCTAATGTGTACGTGTTTGTGGCCGTGTGTAATACACTAACTGATACTTGTTTGTTCTTTGGATGTATTAGATCCAAGTTTTAAGAACGCTGGTGCTTTAACAGTACAAACTCGGTAAAAGGCACATGATAAGCCATGACACTCCGAACAAAAGGACCATTCTGCCAAAATGATTAAGCTGTAAGCATGAGACGCATAGGTACTATGGTGGGGATAACAAAAAACAAAGTTTAGAAATTCCACATCGAAATTATGCATAACAGAGAACTACCGGAGGGCGCCGTTCCTATTGTAGATCAATTTACGAACATCTGTTTATACTGCTGTAAGACCATCTGCGAATACGGAACTCACTCAATATTTTATTTTCCGCTACAGAGTAACATAAAAGCACATGGTTAGAAAGTATCTCGAATGATAACATAAATGTTGCACAACGAGTTAAAAGCGCTGTCCTTCCCACTGAACACAAAACTCCTCCATACATCCCACCACTGCTTTTATCCAGTTGTGCGCTCGCAACCATTATAGAGGGAATTACTTCCAGTGAAGTATTTCCCACAAACAGTAATTATTTGCCCGTCTGGAAACACAATACGCTCCACAGCGCAACTAAACGAAATTTCTGTCAGATGCATTGCCTCTCGGAGTCTACTTAGCCCCTCTGCCAATTGCAGGTGTCCTTGGCAAACAAGGAGTGAAACCCAAGGTAATTTACAACACCTTCCATCGAAAATAAAACAAATGCTAAATTAGTTAGCCGAGAAATATACTTTCTACAAAGCCATACTAACATAGACAAGTCAATCACCGCCATAAGCATAAACATCGAAAGCCGGTGCATCTAGAGGCGGAAGCCATCATTTCGACCAGTAGATTAAGAGGTCAATAATAATAAAATAGTGTACTAATTAGCGAAGTGTATCTATGCTTGCCAATCAATGCAGAAGATGACTAACACGCACTTAGAAATAAAGTTGTTCTATGAGACTTTGTGTATCAGTACATACGCTTACAGATGATTATGCTAGAGAGAAAACACGTGTGCGCCGCATTAGCATAATTAGTTTCAAGATAATTGGTCAAGTTGTGTGGATCAAATTTAATGCATTATGAAATACCAACATAAAACCATACACCATCAACTAATGTCGACTTCCACATGTATGCAGGTAATCATGCATGAGGTTAGTATGCTATGCTTTCAGTGGAGTTTAATAGACTAAAACGTTTGATCAGAAAATTGAACTTGTAAGTTAATGCAAACTTTAGAGAATGAATGAACTCACGAAAAGGCGGAACCGGTTTTGTTGGAGCTATGGTGCAAAGAGATAGATTTTGTAATGGTTTCAGAAGCGCAAAACGCGTATACTGGAAATGAGACAATTAGCGTGTATTGGGTCTTCTTGTCTGAATTCAACCAATCTGCCTTTTATCGGCTTGCGATGCAAATATCGTTTACTTTTTAAAGTTGTCCATGTTAGAAAAGGTGTTAAATTATACATTCCTTAAGCACGCTACCCGATACTGTGCGTCAATCCGAAATTCATGGATAAAGCTACTTACCTACTCCGCTCACTGGAAATGGAAATAAAAGAACAAAGCAATTAGGTGAGCATATACACGTAAAAATACCCAAATACGACCTGTTTATGTGGAATCATTAATCTCTGGAAATGGTGGTGTCTTGCCGATGGAGACACGATGTTATCTGATTGTTCGCAGATGCAAGTTATATTTGAGTTAGCAAAGCAGTAGAGAGTATCAGACACCCTTATGTTTGCTCGTACCTGTGTGGGTCAATCAGTTTGACAAACGTGCGAATGCTTTTGTAGTGTTGTTTTTTCCCCGCAAGCTACCCTAAGTTGAACTCATTATTCTACTCATTTAACTCGTATATTGAATGCAACGTCTACCTGTACGGTACAACAAAGTACAGGTAAACACAGTGAATAATATGCTGTGAAAAGATATTGTTATGCCATATGAAATTCAGTATTATTATATTTTTATTAGAACATAACAAACCGTACTTCTTTTTCAACTGTCCAGACGTTGCAATATGCAGTGCAAAGTTGGGATAGAGCAGATCCGCAACTCTGCGCTTTGGCTGCGGTCCAGGCATTCCAAATGGCAACGTGTTTTGGAAACGTTTCGATGTTGCTCCTACCAATACTGGCACACCCGACCGCGGTTTTGTCTTTGCATGGACTCATCAGATGACGATGACCTGAGGTCGGATGGAACTTAGTGGCTGGTAGTACACGGCTGATGCCACGAACACTATGTTATTGAGATCTACGAGCAACGCCTGACACAGCAATAAGGAATTTAAAATTGAAATTTTGGAACCCACTGTGTGGTTGGGTTTCGACACGCAACCTATGATGAGACCTCGGTTCGCTTTGAGGTAGACCTGGGTCATTCCGATCGCAAGGACCGTATCTGAAATGGAAATGTTTCGATGTTGCTCCTTGCAACACTAGCATACCACGACCGCAACGCGTTTCTCTAAATTAACCCGTCTAAATGCGAATGTCTAAATCCAGATACATGAGGTATACACCAAACCCAACGAATGACCGATGGATTTAGGTTACAACGCAGACGACATATCCTTCCGTGACCGGCGGTATTCAACAACCTCATTGTAGATATGACAAATTTGTCAATAAACTACAACTAAACTACAGAGCAACTACTGCTACAAGGTCAGTTATTGACACATTTAAGGGCGCTTGATCTGATTTCATTCTAACTATAAAAGTGATTTGAATGTTGCGTTACATCTGTGCTAAACAAGAGCAGGAGATCGCAGAATACTGAGTAGATGCGAAAGCACGAGCATCATGTGTACGGTTCAGCCTTCTGAACAAAAAGCATGCAAGTATATGAAGTAATATGTGTTTTCAAAACGCTGAGGGCCAACATTCAACTTCCTTTTGCCCCGTCAGTTACACTTGGTTGTCGAATTGATAAAGCTTTACTTCGATGTGAATCACGGTCTAGATTAATATTGCGCGTCACATATGAATCACGCAACCTGTACTGCAAAATTGTCCTCCAGTCAGTGTACATACCTGCTGTAAATTTGGCGGCAAATGGGCCAAATTGAGCGTTGATATCTGAGGTGAAGAGCGCGACCATGCTATTGCTACTGGAAATGTAGGTTGGGGTGCTGATATTCACCACGGCGGCGATTCTCTTGGACATGCAGTCGACACCGTCGAATAACACAATGAAGTCGACCAGAGAAGTATTCCATTTCTCCAACTGTGGGAGAGGAAGAAAATAAATAATTTTAGTTAAAAGAATTTGGTCAACTTAATTGTTGTACACGGCGTGATGGTCTATGGACAATCAATTATTTTAGTGCTTATGCTTAAGCTCAGCAGGGTTGTTCTGAATACTTGAGCTGGAATTGCGGGACGTTGTCATTTGTCCAGTTAGCTAGTATAGACTACCACATCTAATCCATTCTCGTAAGCCAAATGAGTTTTTCTCACCACCGCCATACATAATATAAACCTCTTTTCTAACTCTTGTTTGCTTTTTGACATACGCATGACTCGAAGTCAAACGTTCAGATCACAGTCCAGCTGTATATGTTTGACAATGTTTGAACAATGAATCGGTGGTGAACATCCAATGCATAAGGCTTACCTCGGGCTCAAGGACAGTTAGGATACTGGCGACAACCGTGCAGTACATTCAGAAGTAAGATTCAGTATATAAACGTAGTCATCAAAACGCTTTGGAGTTAATGACCGGGAGGACCAACCAGAATGTGTCCGGTTGATTTTATGCTTATGCATGGTTTGGAAATTGCGCAATCCGCCTTTACATATTTTCTACTCGTAGCACATGGTTACTAACTATTGTATGCAACATGATTGATATGTTTTATCATATATGCGCAATATTTGTAAAAGCTGCCTTCTGCCTATTGGCCTTTTATTTAATGATGATGGATCTAAAATCGGTGTAATGCATCACACATACAAAGAAGATCAATTAGTTAGTCAACACCTGCTTCGAAAAACGCAATGTTCGAATCCTTCCTTCTCCAAACACGTGCATATTATGACGTGGCTTAAATGCTAGCACATAAAAAATCTGATTATACTTCACTGAACCAATAAGATTTCCGGAGAAAATGAGGTTATTCGCTTATTTATTAGGGATATTCACAGTAAATGAAAAATATCGCACAATTCATTTTTTTATTTAAACAAATGGGTTCAAGTGTCCCAAATAAAATAAGGTACTTACGTCAACTTCGGTGAATGTTAGGTTGACTTGACTGTTGGACGGAAGTTGGATAGCATAATTGCAGAATTCCGATGATTTATACTCTTGTGGATATCCTGGGCTGAGCACTTGACCACTTTCTTTTCCGCTGAAAGTCTGACTGCAGGTAGCATCGCGCGAAAGCGCTAAAACACACAGCACAAGTACAATTAAAAGGTTAACATTATGACGACGTTACAGCAGTACTAATGATTTCAATATAATTTCAGATACAGAACGTAAAATATTTGCAATGAGACAACAAGCATGCTAGTGGCTGTTCATGCTATAATCTCATATAAGATCATGGTGCTAGTTAGAAGGAGTTAGCATGAGAGCAAACTGACACGAGTGCTTTATTTCAAAGACAGTTGTATATCTCATCAATTCAGATAGAGCTTAAATCATGAAATTATTTCGTATTAGAATCGTCATTTGCTGCGTTTGAAGCCACACTGTAATTCCTCAAATGAATAAATGGATTTTTCTACCACCTCCGAGAAAATATTCACCGTACATTTGCACAGATTAACTACATTAGTAGTGAAGTCCGAACTTCTTGCTTCAAACTTTTGCTGATGCAGAACAGTTGAGGTCATTCACTTACCAGTTTAGCATTTAGGAGAATCAGCTTCTTCTTTCCACCTAACTCAGGTGAAGGCTTGAAATATATCTGAGACATTGGATCTCTCAAAGACTAGTTAATGCTACATATAAACGAAGTCACAGTAGTTAGTGGTGTGACATTGTGAACCAAAGGACTCAACGCCTGAACGTAGAATCTGAGGTGCCGGTATCACGAGTGGATCTGTCACCAGCGTTGCTCTTCCTGTTGCTTGCTTGAGAGATCTAAATTTCTGAATCCACCGACGAAAACTTTACTTAGAACGTACCTTCTAAAGCGAATCCAAATGGTCGATCGTTATGCCACATTTCATCCTATACTGTGCCTTCCATCTCTGCATTTTAAAAGATACGGCTTAGCACGAGTGCGATACCGTGCCATGCTTGAAGCACTTGACCAGGTGTGACAAAGTTCTGACAAATATTTGAACTGTGGTTTAAAGCTACGTGCAGTTGAGATGATCTGCCTCCTCATTGACTTCAAGATAGTTATCTCCATTTATCTGAAATCGTAAGGAACTAGTTGCGAACGTTTCTGTGAGGCTGGGTAACTAGTGCTGCTGCTTATGATGGCCATAATAACTTGAAAGATAGTAGGCGAGTCAAACGCTGCGTTCGGTCTTTTAAATTGTCTGTGAAACCTAACTTGACATGCTACTCTTGCAAAATAATTGATTTGAATTAGGACTAGGTGGGAGCCTAGGTGTCTGTTTACTGTTACCTTTAAAATACAACTTGCTTCACAACGAAGCAAACAGATTCACAAGTTATTGATGAGCAGAATTTTCATGTACTTGGTACACTGATCTCGACTATGATGATAATAGAAAATTGAAGTGCAGAAAACAATATGCCATTAAACTTTGCGTATGTACAAACAGCCACTCGCAAATTTAATGTAATAAAGACCACCTTAATTCTGGTGTAAACCCACAAGGTTCATTGTAAATATTCACTGCCTATTCGGTAATGAAACAGGTTAAAGTTGGAATAGCTGCCACCACACGCTACATACCTTTGTTAACGTTGTTGATTCCAGGCACAACTAGAGACATCCAGCCTAGACTACTATATTTATGTTACAACCAAAATATTCTTGTTCGCATAGTCATCATTTTTATCTGATTATCTGAGTGTAACATGGGTTTGGACAATCCACTCCATCTATTTCTAATACCTTAAGTACAGACGTTATAACGAAAACCGTTGGGCGGCATTACTATTGTTTAATGCATCTGGACTGACATAGGCTTGCAGGGTTGACCGTAAAAATCAGCAGGTTGCCTGAACACATAGGAGGACCCCAGCGGCATAGGGATCAGATGCAGGTAGGCTTCGGCTACTAATAAGTGAATACAGCCGCAACAATTACACCACCCAGATGATGTAATTTTATGGAGATAAATTTATCAGGCCCACACACTAAACTCAGCATTCCTACACAACACCGCAATGAATAAGCGTCACCTTTCCACTACCACCACCACCGCCACCTTCCGATGAGCAGCTGTCTACCAGTTATTGGCTACGTTGAACACAAACGAGACGAATTGAGCCACTGAAGCGACATCATTCAGTTTGTACTAAACGTAATTTAAACGCAAACTTGAGAAATAACCGAAGACTATATGTGCCAATTGAAACCCACGGAAAGTTCAAGTGCCGAACGTTACCCGACATAACACACGCTAAGACGTTACACTTCTCTATCACAAATTTACTGGACACTAATTGCGACCATAATGTGTCGCAGGGCGTCTCTCCAGCACAATTTTGACTAATATGCCGTAATCGGGTCATGGGTCAATTAGACAAATTATCCTTACCAACATTTCCTTAAAAATCCTTTAATTTAAAGTGTGGTTATACTCGATGATTTTGAGGGCATCGACATATGTGTGTCGTCAAGAATTATTCTTTAAGATCCCTACAGTCGGTTATCTATGCAACTGAAATTCAGCCGATAACCCGAAGGTCTGGCTCTAATACATCCGAGCAAAATGCTAGAAATTTGAATGAAATGATTTCATACGTTATGGAAACAGACATATTTAACATGTGACGTGAATGTAAAGCAAATCTAACAAGTGTAAGCTGTGTTATATTATAGTTATTTGACAGTTGCTTTTTCATAACCTTACTGCGCCGACCTGTCAGTTACTTCGGAATGCTTTTACTTTCCCATGACCACTATTGATGGTTTCCGTCGAATTTTTCCAACAGTGCTCTAAATTGGTTCGTTCAATGAGTAATTTATTAATTCTTACCCCAATGCATTCAAACTTGCGAACGAGCTGTCAAAATGAAATATTTTAATAACCTGAATGGACACCCTCTCGTTTATCTGATAACATTAGCGGCCTCACTGTTTACTTGAGGCAACTCAATTATGCTCTGTAGCAATGTGCGATCATTCCTTGATTGCATATACTTGGTTGTTTATTAGACGGACAACGTTGCTGTTAGTGGTATCCCCTATCCAACTGCACCTTTTGCCTTTACCATGATGCTATTTCGGTCCATTTGCAACACATTCTACGACCCACTGATGTTTTAAAGAGCAATTTCCGCTTTCAGCCATACTAATAGTTAAAGGTTCACTTTAATCTTAACATATGATATAAAGCGTATTATTAGCGATCATTTGCCTGGAAGAAAGTAGATGTTTGGCGTGATGCATTTCTAAACGACGCAAACAGCTGAAAATCTTTCTCTTTTGACTGTACCACGAAGTGAGTTCTATAAAACCAAGTGAACTATGGCGCCGCTAGTACAACTAGAAAGCGAAAACTTTAAAGTTGATAATTATGTTCGAAAATACTCACCTTGACCATCAATATAGTTAAGTAACATGGTGCATATTACTAGTACGAATGCATAAAAATCAAACCGAGCCGGAATCATCGCACCAAAACTTCAACCTGTCAAATGCTTCAAAACACAAACTATGAGCCTACGACCAGTGTCGTTCAGGTTACACTACTGCGTATTTATAGCGGTTGCCAATGTCCGTGGGTGAGCGGATCCATTTAAGTGAGTATGCACCAAACCTGATGTGTAGAAATGGCAACTTAATCACTGGGTCTTAGAGATCACATGACATAACGAAGTACAGTATGGCGGAAATTGCGTAGGTGTTAAGTACGAGGGCGTTAACGGATTGGGTGTTTCTGTGCAAACCAACTACTACATCTTTAGTAGGTGCACGCAAGCAAAATGAAAACCCCTGGAATTTACCTCAGCAACTACCATAGACCCCTGCTTTTGTATGTCGTTATCAGCAAACTAAATAGAATCATTATATTAGTGTAGCAGCTCCATCTGCGGCCAAGTGCAACAACCATGAGTTGAAGATGTGGGGTAAACCTGACCTGTGCATTTTCGAGCCTGCGTGTAGAAGTATACTTTTCTCAAGTTTATCACCCAGCGTCAGAGTAGACACTAAAGTCTGTGACCACATTATTTAACCACGGAACAAATGGCTGTTGAAAGGAGCTTTGTAGCAAACGCTTCTACCATCCGTGTGACATACATATAACTGCATCTCATCTACTCGAAAATCGATTCACATAAACCGGTAACTGATTTGTTGTTCACTTTAAACTTGCTCCATCTAATACACTCAACTGTCACGGATTAAACTGTGAATGTTTTATCCGTAGTCACTAGACCATATGGAAAATGTGGAGCAGACGAGAGGTTCAAATCAATCCCTCATTAATGCTTACTGCTCGCCTGTCATGCATGATCAGCAACGGAATTTGGTTGCATGCATGGTATTTCAAAAGGAAGCATACATAACTTAAGGGAGCAACTCAGTATTAAACGCTGAATAATGAACATGTACGCCTATAACGTAAAGAAATAAAGTATGTATGGACTCAAATTAATCAATTAATCGAATCAATGCCATCAGTCATTACTCTATGGCTGATTTATTTCTTTTATTTGCGCGCATACTAGTAAAATTACACAGTCCAAGTTAGTAAAAGAAAATCGAAAATATGCGAGCTCGGATGTTAGGGTAACGCACACTTAATACCCCTTTATGACGGTCTCGACTTTTGCCAATAATTATGTCTCATCTGTATTCGTTGCTTACTTGCTAAACATTCAATCTTTGACTCTCCAAGTACTGAGGTTCTAGTACAGTACTCAAATTCTTTAATACACACGAGATTGCACAGGTTTCCACATTTACTTCCTGATGCAGGCAGGTACAAAGATACCTGTATTGCGTTGGCCTCTAAATATAATAGATTTAAGGTCATTTTAAGGTCCTTTCGTAGCTAAATACGAAACAGAGCCCACCGGTCATCTTACAGACCACTGTAAACTGAGAACGGCTGGACTAGAGTGAGCTTCAACACTCAACCTCGGTTGATTGGACAGTACCCGACTGAACAGTTACAATGATACAATGGAGCAATAAATTTAAACAAACAAATAACTTATATATTTACCAACAACCGGTATAGACAGCATTTAAATACAAATGCTTAACCGTTTTCCTTAGGTAAATAGCGAGATAAAATGGATGTAAATAAGCATAAACCCTAAAAATCGCTCGACAATGAATGTCTGGACGGTGCACTATTACTGATGTCAGTTGCGAAAAGCGAGACGATAAATTACGACAAGTTACCAGTTAGGTGAACCGGGATTAAAATGTGTATTCCTCTGTTCAATATCTAAAGCGAAACAGATCATTTCGGCACTTTTAAGCTCACCAACCAAATCAGCTCGAGTAGAAATTGTCTTTCGGTAATTTGTTTGCGACTAGCATGCAACCGCTTGGGAGAGAAATACCCAATAAATTACTGCATATTGCCGAGTATCGGGTCCTTTTGAAGAAATGGTTCGATTTGCTTGCAAAATTGCTGTATTTCACCGTGTTTTCTGTTAGGCAACTCTCAATTTCCATCTACTCATTAATCAAACTACTGTGCTGTCACAAACGTAGATGCCACGACTTTAATCACTCAAAACTTATAAGTATTCATCCATCAACAATTTCCAATCCAAGCCGAAAAGAAATGAGGAAGTACCAACAACATTTTTTGTCAAACCAAATGTCACAGTCACATAATAACTATCCAGCCCCCAACGATATTCAACCAAGTACAGTGTGCTTTGCGAATAATACATGTAGAGTCAATACAGGCAACCCCTTTAAGAGAACATTGGTACACTTATTAACGACAAGGCAGCCGTCAATCTTTTTTCATTCCACTGATACGGTAAGCGTTGACGGTTCCGCAGGTATCGATGGGTTAAGCCAGTTGTCTGTTCAGTGCGTTGTGTATGTAGTTGTATATACACAATACAATGTAGCAGTACCTTGATCTCTAAACCCAAGAATGATTCACTGACATTTCTGAATCCTGCTGCCTCGTAGGTTAGATATTTGATCAAACTCTCGGGGTAGGGCTCCCTCTAAGACAACCGTAAACTTCGGCCTGGGGAACCGGATAGTATCACGCTCACTGATGAATCATGGACTACAATGCTTACTACTGCTCCTGTTATGCTTCCCATCTATGCTACATCAACCGCTCAGCTTCCATTCACAGATCATCCTACCTAATGTCCTTCACTTATATGTACTCTTTTGTCTTCTTTGGTCACCGCCACAAACGACCCACGTCTGACACCTGAGGGAAGTAACAACTAAACTCCCTATTTTAATTATCCTGCGATCTCAACCGTCTCCCACTTCATCGAAGCTCCAGCTCTTCTTCGACGTGATTCTCCATTCATCCTTGCAGCATTAATGTTCGAACTTTGATGCAGTTCGGAAGACCAGCATGTCTGGCCCGTACTCTTGAAACGCTCTAGATAAACAACTGTTGATATTCAGAGACCAAAGTACGAGTCACTAGTGCCTAAACCTTGACGCCAATATCACTTGCGGATTTCCAGTGACACATAAGCTGCCGCCTCTGGCCAAGCTGGTGTTGGAGATTTTCCGCCATGTGTATCATAGGCCAGTGATTGCTGTGTTTCTGGTTATCCGTGCAGCCTTCGATTCTGTTGATCGGATAGTACTGTGGCACTGTTACTGAGGAATTGTGTCCCCGAGAAGTTCGTTTCCATACTGCCCACTCTCTATGGTCTGATTTTGAGCAGGACTTATGGCATGGTTTCGCCTACCTTTGGGGTCTCCAGTGGAGTTCGAAAAGGATACCCTATCTTTCTGTTCCTATTCAACCTTGCCGTTGAGGATGTCTTAAGAACGCTCTGGGCGATTCGTCAAACGCTGGTGTTGAGCTCCTCCCGGGTAGTCGAGTTGTTGATTTGGATTATGCTGATGATACCATCTTGTAGAGTGACGATCCACACGTCATCCAACTGGCATTAAACTGATTGATGATTGAAGCATCAAAGTTTGTTATGTACTTTTTGCCATCCAAATGCAAGGCTCTCCTTCGAAACTGGCAGGTGCCTCTGCCTGCACTCACGCTTGCTGGTGAGACACTAGAGGTTGTGGAGAGCTTTGTCTACTTGGGAAGTTGCATCACTGCTGGCGGGGCTGTTGGAGACGAGATTTCGATGCGCATCTCGAGAGCAGGTCTCGCTTTTTCTAGGCTGAGGCATTTGTGGCGTCGCCACGACATTCGTCTCCCCATCAAAGGGCGGGTCTATTGTGCAACTGCTCGTGCTGTACTGTTGTACGGATGTGAGACCTGGGCTATTCGTAAAGATGACTTGCGCAGCCTTCCGTCTTCGAGCACCGCTGTCTGCGGTTCGTCACCTGTGTGTGGTGGCGGCACCACGTAAGAAATGTGGAAGTTAGACAGCATGTCTTGGGACGAGGAAGACACTATCTCGAGGACTTCGTCTCACTAAATCAAGTGCTGTAGTTGGGACAAGTATTACGCATGCTTGTCCAGCGTTACCAGTGTCATAGTTTGTTTGCGGTTGCTAGACAAAGCTGAAAGTGTGGGTCTGGTGGAAGCCTGCAACTTAGAGAAGCCGCACGAAAAAGCAGACAAAACAATTGACCTCGGCCGGTTGTTGTCGACTGCCAGTTTGAGGTCCGAGAGATGCGGATACTTGCTGGTTGAAGACTTTGGAAGCCGTGGCTCAAGATCGATGTTAGTGGCGGACATGTACATTGTTGCCTTACTAGGTCCCTCCTTCAACCACCTAAGAACAAACAGAAACATAGTTCAAAAATTTGCGTTACAATCTAGAACAAATGCTTTTGTTTTGTTATTATTTTCATATTATTCATGCTCTTTTCCTCTTCAGGCATGACTCCAATGTCACAAGATCTGTACCCCAAATTTTTTATTTTATAAATATATATGTATATATTGATTCACCCATTCTAAGGACACTGGTAAAACGAAAAGCTTCCTTGGGGTTTCGGTTGTGAAAGAAGTGTGAACATGTTAACAGCGCGGCTTCAACCAACGTACAGCTTGGCACCGAGTGCTTAGGCTTATTCTGCCCGCACAATGAACTTTTGACTGCTGTTAAACTGCAACATTTAGCTGTATGGTACACCAAGCCGTGAGCAGGTTGACCTAGGTGATTCGATTTTGCAAAAATCACACTATCTTTCCTGCATAAGGACGCACACGAGACAAACGAAACAGTCGCTAGCATGGATTATTAAAAATGCCTAGCATAAGTCACCGTAAGTCGGCACCGGTGATCTACGATTACATGAGATATAGTCAACTAGTCATGCCGAATCTGTCGCATCATGCACGTAAACTGGAGGCCTCAGCGTTTCGTTGCGAACAGCTCCCTGTGTTTGGCCCAACAACCTAGCGCGAAGAGCCTTCAGGTTTCAGCTCAGGCGTCCTCCTCTACCAGTGCAAACTCACCGACACCAAGTCCAACCGTTGTGAGAAGCCCAGTTGCACTTGGCCCAAATTGTTTACCTTTGTTGTGTCCAACGGACACTGATGTCCCAGCAGGTGAAAGTCTGAATGCTGAAGACCAGTGGAAAGAACAGAGGACGAAATTACGAAGGAACGTTGGGTGTTTACGTTCTGTAAGTCAACATTTAACCCAACCGCGTGAGGCTGGTAGCATACTTCGCCCTGCAAGGCCAACCTCGTCCTACCAGAGGCGTTATAATCTCGTGATCTTTCAAGCACCGGAGTCCAGTTATCCATCACCTCAAGTGCGCTACGAGCACGATGTCGAGTTTTTACAGGGTTTAATTGATAGACTCCTCGACGCTGGTGAGGACTCGGTAAAAGTGAGGCAGGTTACCCGTCTTGGAAAGCAAGGTGATCAACAAAATCGGCTTATGAGAATCACTTTTGTGGACGAAGCCAGTCCAAGACTGATCATGTCTCGCCTAAGTTGGCTGAAAGGTTTGAAGATCCATGTTCATCCCGACCTGGACTCAGTAGACAGGGAGCGGCTCAAGTCTGCCATCATTGAGTTGAAAAGAGGCACTAGAGAGGGGGAGACAAATCTTCGTATCGTAAATTTTCGGGTGGTTTCCAACCATCCGCGTATCAGGATAAAGAGGCTGCTCACACTTCAGGCACGCCCGGCGGCTCCTGCTGCGGCCTGCAAGTAGCCTTCACAAACGTTTGCAGTATTATGAATAAGCGCGATGAGCTTTGTTGTTTCGTTGCGTCTGAGCGGCCAGACGTAGTGCGACTCGCGGAGACATGGCTGCATGCAGAGTTATACACCCAAGAACTTGAACTCAAAGGTTACTCGTGTTTCCGTTGCGATAGACTAAAGAATGCCCACGGTGGTGTCTTACTTTACATCCGGTGTTCCCTGCGTGGGAGACTTGTGAGCAACTACCGAAGTAACGATGGCCTGTGTGAGCTACTGTGGTGCTCCATCCGCCTCAGGCGCGGAGAACTGCTTGTGGGTGCAGTTTATCGCAGTCCCCTGAGTCGTTGTTTGGATTGGCTGCCCATTGTTCGGACCCACATGAGCCGTCCACACTTTCTGCTTATGGGTGATTTTAACTGTCCTCGAATACGATGGCCTGATGTGCATTTGATGCCTGGACATAGTGAGGTTGAAGCAAAGCTCGTGGATTTGGTACTTGAAACTGGTGCATCGCAACACATATGCCAGCCAACACGCATATCAACACGTTCAACCTTGTCCTGTCTCGACCTGATGTTAACGAGCTACGAACAACGAGTGGGTGACGTTAGGATCCTGGAGCCCCTGGCTACGAGAGACCACTCAGTACTGATAGCTGATTTGGAATTATCTTTGCCGTATTCACATCCGCTGCAACCAGCTCCCAACTACTGGAAAACGGACTTCGATGGTCTAGCTCGAGCAGCGAGCCAACTGGATTGGTCTCTGTCACAAGCTGCATCTGTGGAAGATTGTTGCATATTTATAAAAGTGAGATTGACATCATTGTGTTCCCAATTTGTGCCATTGAAATGTCGAAAGGTTAGACCCATTAAGCCTCATTGGTTTGATAAGGAGTATGGAAACCTGGCTCGGAGGCGGCGCAGACTGTGGGACAAATTCCTTCTCTCTGGCTCTGCCAATGATTACGAAGCGTATAAATGTCAGCGGAACCTCTGCAACAGCGCGAAAAAGAATAAACGCCGACACTTTGAAGAGCAGCTCGCATTAGCCGCGAAGACCGCCCCAAAGAGAATCTTCGCATACGTGAAGCGACGTCTTAAGCCGGCAGGTGATGTGCCAGTGCTGGATGGCACGGATGGACAGCCCCTAACCTCCAGCACTGAGCGTGCGTCCGCGTTGGCGGCGCACTTCGCTTCTGTATTTGCGAATAACTAGTGTCTATTCCTAGTTCGACGTGTACTGCCTTTACTGAACTCGATAGTCTGCATTGCGGCGTCGCAGAGGTAGCTCAACTGCTCGCCAACCTTGACGGCACCAAACCTGCTGGACCTGATGGGCTTCACCCACTGGTTCTAAAGTCAATTTCAACCATCCTCTCTCCTGTCGTGACTGACCTTTTCAACAGGTCGCTGTCCGAAGGTTCGTTGCGGTTGACTGGAAATGTGCGGTGGTGAAACCTATTCCAAAAGGCGGCGTCCGTAGCAAAGTAGACAATTACAGGCCAATTTGTCTGACACCTATTTTGGCAAAGATTGCTGAGAAAATCGTGAAGAAGAGATTGCTGCAGTTGATACAGTCAAACGAGATCATGACGCCCGCACAGCACGATTTTATGCAAGGTCGCTCATGCATTACGAACCTGCTCGTGACGAGGCATGTGGTTGAAAGCAATAAACAAGGGGAAATCTGTCGACATGATATTCATCGATTTCAGTGAAGCTTCGACAAGGTCAGTCATGAGGTTCTCCTTCACAAACTCAGCATGTGTGGCGTCGGTGGCTCTCTGCACCGCTGGATCAGCGACTTTCTTGTTGGACGAAAGTGGAGGGTACAGGTCGACGACCATCTAACTGACTGGTACCCCTCTACAAGTGGCGGGCCTCAAGGCACTGTGCTGGGGCCCACTCTGTTCCTGATCTACATCAATGATCTACCGCAGCTTCTCTGGTCGCCGTGTGCGTTCTTTGCGGACTACATGAAGATTTGGAGAGAAATCGACGCTCCCGGTGACTGTGGCCTACTTCAGTAAGATCTCAACCGCTTATCACATGGTCTGCAGAAGTTCTTCCCTCGGTCAATCAAGCCAAGTCTGTATTTATGAGCCTGGGGAAGGGTGCTAACGGCTGAACCTACACGCTTGACGGCCAAACGCTATATCTCCCACCCTCCGTGAAGGACCTAGGTGTACTCTCACACTATGATTTGAAGTCCGTGGACAACACGAACAGGTTATATCGGAACGGACTGCGCATGCTTTGGGCGCTTAAACGTAGATTCGGCAC
The DNA here is from genome assembly GCA_944474145.2 of Dicrocoelium dendriticum. NCBI lineage: Eukaryota > Metazoa > Platyhelminthes > Trematoda > Plagiorchiida > Dicrocoeliidae > Dicrocoelium > Dicrocoelium dendriticum. The sequence goes on along the minus strand of CALYDF020002834.1, from coordinate 5,077 downwards.
ATGGTCTGAAGAGGTTGCCACTCGCCTGTTCTCTTCTATCATTAGACCAATGCTAGAGTACGGTTCGCCCGCCTACTTTCCGATTACCCGAAGCGAGGCACAACACGTTGCTACCAGGCTCATCCCGAGTTTACGTGGCTTTGGGTATGAAGACCGGTGCGAGAAATTAGGGCTCTACACTTTGTCCTACCGTCGGGTGCGAGTCGACCTCATTATGACCTAGCGAATTCTATTTCTTAATGAGTTCCCCATGCTAAGGCCAATACTGCACTTACGAGGACCATGCAGCACGCGCGGACACAGATACAAACTTGTCGTGCCGGATATGAAATGTCTTCCCCACCCACTGTGCTTCGAAATGAGAGTGGTAAACATTTGGAACAGTTTGCCCGAACATGTGACTGAGGCAACATCTGTGCAGCAGTTCAAAACGTTGTTAGATTTGTATTTCGCCTCTATTCGATTCAGAGAACGACTGCACACTTACGATGACATATCAAATTTGTGATTCCTGAAATATCGTAAGTCGAATATTTAAAATATTACATGAGAACGACAATGATATTCACGGTTGCCAAATTTTATAACGTTTTTCGCTATATTTCGAAAGAGTTGTACAGAATCCATTTCTACTTGCTTTATAATACAGTATTCAGTATTCAGTATCATTAACTGCCCATACAGAAATATGCTGATTTGCGTAACCCGAGTTCAAGTTCACGTATATCTGAAACGTTTGTTGCGTCATGTGCATCGCCATTCACCTTTGGACATGGTGATCTGAACTTTTGGTACACGTAAACTGAGGCACTTCCTTTCACATTCCGGCGAGCCAACAACCACCCATGTACTCTGAGCTAAAAGTTCATGCTGCACAGGTTGGTTGCAAGAAAAAAGAACGTGTACTAACAATAAAAGATGATGTCATTTAAATAAACATGACACTAGCCCGCGAGTAAAAAGTGAAAATGCACATTTGTAGGATGAAAGTACAAATCGGTTAGACGGACGAAGGGATCACATTTTGATGCAGGACGGCATCCAGTTGACGCACGAAATATTCAACCGTGACAACCATCAGGCTGCCCTGACAGCAAGTTCCAGCGATCGACGACCCGTCGTGACACCAGAGTTTCCGTTGTACTCCGATCAGAGCACGCGTTGTGTATCTTCACAGGATAACAGCGGGGAAATGCAAAGTAGCATGGTAAATATCCAAGATTATTCCGGGCCCATCTTTCCTGTCAAATGAGGATAATGGAGGATAAAGTTTCGTCGAATCTTTACTTCTTCCAGCAGCTACAACTCATAATGCGCCTGAAACTGTGATCCACACAGCAACATGCCACCAAATCAATGAGCCTTCGTCAGTTTCATTATATCCCAGACAGTACATGACAAACGAACACTGACCGAATATATTAGGAAAGAATGCAAACAATTGTGACCCACTTTAAAACAACAGGAGGACTAATACTACAATGCTTTTTGTAATTGTGTCGTACGCTACACATATAAAACTTGCATTCGTTCCTTATTAGAATGCTGTTCATTAGTATGCACCAATCGGAGAAAACATGACTCGACTGTAATGTATGTTGTAAATCACTCCTCATCGAAGTGTCTGATACGACACTTCCGTAATTTTACTTGCTATGGCCGCCGCAGTAAGACGAAAATCGAATCCATTTGATTAAGGGAACTAAAAGGCCATCTGCGATTTATGCTGAATATGATCCACAAGCACGTGTTTACCTCAGACAAGGAGGTAGTATTTACACCTTTCCTTTGAAACAACTTAAGGATTAGAGGTGAAACCTTACCAATGGAAAACGCATGTCCGAGATTAAGATCAAACTAATTATTATTTACGCAGCAGTGTCGTAAAATATACCACTGCCTTTGAGAAGGGGTTCCTCGAAGGTGGTATTCCCCAATCTAACAGACAAACAGTTGAGACCAAAAAAGTAAGCGAAATGCTAGACATAGACGTGTGTATTACAACCTTATGTGAGAAAGGTCCAAGGGTCATGTGTTAAATAACAAAATTCCCCGATACTTAGTAACTCCACTTCTACCATGTCTTCCGCTTTATTTTACTGGCTTAAGGGAACAAAGTTATGTTGTCACATGAGGAGTTGCTGATGGATTTAAAAACGATCCTATTGTTATTTCGTTTCATTTTGAACATTTATATCTTTCGTGCTGCTACGTCCGCCGTGGGCCTGTGCGATCAATGCGCATGACGTTCGAAAGCCAAAGCTATTTTTTGACCTTGTCTTTCATCACTACTCATTCGTCCGTTCTCAATGCCTCTGAGTTGACGAGGTAGCAGACCTCTGTACTCAAAGAAACACACTGGCATATGTGTGAGTCATTGCTTTATCATCATTCAACGTATTATTCTTTCGTCATTTACCTCCATGCTGTATCTGATTTCCAAATTGCAAGTCTACCTTTCAACTCTCATGTCCACAAGTAAGTTGAAGCAGGAGGTAATTCGATTACATGCTTGTTCGCATTTCTCTGTTATAATTTTATCGAAACATATTTATTTGCACAAACGGCGCCTTGTTACTCAAAACGACAAATCACGGGCGAATAGATTCCTCTGCCTCCTTCGTTTCTACCTTGAGAATTTGCGTGATTCCCATGCACATATAAATTGGCACCTACCACACATTGTTATTCTCCAGTGAATACACACTACCTCACTTGTGTAATAACGCGTCATCACTATCATCATTCCCACTTACATCTAGTGGAACGTGCCATACGATCCTCAGTGACAGAAGAGGAGTACTTGAGGACGAACCGTATTTATGCTGCCAATCAGGAAAATTGCACTGATTTTACGCCACATGAATGGCAGTAGCAAATAAAACATTGCGTCGTCGAAATCTTCCGAGTTTCCACTTATTCTCCTTTGAATTATCTGCATTTTTGACTGTAGCGTTGCGCAACCCAACTATCTCTACAAAATGCTTATATACACGAGACGGTACATTATGGAACTACTTGCTATTGTCCTACATGAGCGCACTTGCTGTTAACTTGAGCAACCAAGAAATATTTGTCTAGATTGTTGGCGACATCCGGTTCCGGATTTGCCTGTCACTACGGCCTCCACGTGGACGACTGCGTCTAGAGGGAACATGGGTGAGTTGCGCTTCACCAACCACAGCTACTTCCCTACACACCAAATCCAATGGAAAACGAAGGAATAAGACCGAGAGGCATGTGGATGGGAGCCACGGTTCATCAACGGAACCGGCCCACACTCCCTCAACATAAACAGCAGCAGCATTCCTGTCTATGTTGGGAATCATGCGTACCAGACGCACACAAAGCGGAGACTGCGCGTAGTCCGCTCCGTCACCCGTCACGGCCATCAGGACTGTGCACCTGGCTCCCCAGTAACGACCAACTGTCTCCTGGGGTCAGTAATCGAGTTGGAACGTGTTAGATAGGTAGGCACCTTGTCAACATTCACATCAAACGCATCCACACATTGCTGTGGAACACGGTCAGAAGCCTTTTGGATATCAAGAAATAATTCAACGATGGCAATTCTGGCGTCTCTTGTTCTAATCAAGATAATCTAACTGACAGGTAGTGCATGATCTACCTTTCAAAAAACCGTGCTTATGTTTACTGAGAATGCTCACAGAACACAAATATTCTATTATGCGTTCTTGAAATATCCTCTTCATGACTCTGGAGATAATAGATGTGTGGTGGATTGGGCGGTAATTTTTTACATCTTGCATAGATCCACTTTTGTTTTGTGATATTATAGTTGCTTGTTTCCCGTGCGTATGATACTTTCCATTTAGCATGGAAAGTGTAAATACATTAAGCAAAAGCTGGGGATGTCTGGAACTCCGTGCTTGACTAGAATTGGCGGAATGTCGTCAAGGGTTGGTGAGCATGATGGCCGAACTAATCTGAGTTGGCGACATATGTTACTGAGTGCGAATTCGACCATTTGAAGTGTTGTACTTTCTCTGTGTATCAGCTTGAGTTTAATATCCTCTGTCGCACTAGTGTTATAACTAGACAGGTAGTCACTTAAGATAGAACATAAGATTGCGCGATCGGATATCGAAGTTCCATCAGAGTTTACGATTGAGTTAATACAACTTGATTGTCTATTCTGCCTACGGTACAAAGGTTTTAAGATGCGGCATACCTTGTTGGTGCCCTTCAGTACCATTACCTCCTCATGGCTTGGCATTTTGTGATGATCTTGATATAACGCTCTTAGCATTTTGGTGTGCGGCATCAGCATAGTAAAATCGTTTGTTTTCCTACAGTTTTTCTTTAGTTTATGAAGTTTAGTGGCCACCTTTTTCGAGATGCCTGCAGACACAGCGGTCTTTTTAGCTTCTTACTACCTGCTGCAGCCACAAATTCAACACAAAGCTGAATACGGTGTTAGAACTCACCACAAGCAATTTTTACATCATGTGCTAAAAAAATGGATCCCAATTTGAAAACCTTATAAAATCCAAGAAAATCGACAAATTCACAAGGAAGAATGTGCTGCATTTGGTCATTCATCCTGTCGATGTAGAAAACATTTGGAAAGAACCACCAACGATGTTATGGTCACTACCCAGCAATCTGTCACTGATGTATGTGTGTAAAATGTCGGTCCTTCAGGGACAAAACGTATATTCTGCAAACAAAGGGACCAGGCGAAAACGCAGGCAGAGGGCGAGTGAAACATATCGGTATATACAGCTAGTTGGATCCATAATTAACGACCTTTGTGAATGCATGACATTGTTCCTTTGATTAAGTCAAACAAACTCACTCTAACGCGTCCAACTGTTGACCAATCAGCGTGCATGCGAGAAACGTGTGAACGTCCAACTAGCTGCCGCCTTTCCTTGCGGCAGCCTAACGGCTTCCTTGCTGGGCTGGCACCGCACGTTCGTTCGAGCGTACACTCCCATCACATGTGGACACATGTGAACATCCCATAGTAAATATTAGATCAATTGTGTTACCAAACCGAGTAGGCTCTTTGACGTGCTGTATCTATCCCATTCGAGCAAAAGTAGACATAAAG
>CALYDF020002833.1:0-10191 GCA_944474145.2 Dicrocoelium dendriticum | reverse complement strand
TGCCTACAATTGCTGCGCCGGCTCATCGTAATTCTCTGCAGGACCCGTTGTCGCTTCTGTAGCGGCCCCAAATGGCACAGCGCATGCCCACTAGACATTTATATGAGAAAGAAAGGCATTAGGAGAGAACCGAAAACCCACCACCTGAAATAAAGAGACTTGGCATGCAAGCACGCGGTTAGTAAATCGAATTCAGCGTGCCTACAAACGCTGCGCCGGTGCTGCCTATGTTCACTGCGGGACCCGTCGTCGCTTCGGCAGTGGTCCCGAGTGACCTCTCGCATGGCTCACTAGGCCTGCCTGACTAAGGCACTCGCGACCGCATGTTCTACAGCACCATGCGCTCGATGTCGATGGAGTACAATTCATCGGTGCTTGCCGCTTCCGCACTTGCCGCTTCTTCTCTGCATGCATGAGGGCTTTCTCCCGCACCTCTGCAACTGCCTTCGTGATTAGATCGCGCCATGCACCACGATCAGCCGCCTTCGTTTCCAATGATCTGCAATCAAGATTAGAACGTGTGAGGCTCACTTTAATCATGTCCTGGTAACGTAACTTTGGTTTCCCAGCATGCCGCTTCCCAATACTCAGCTGACCGTATAAGAGTTGTTTCGGTATCCGCGTCGAATCCATACGGCTCACATGACCGAGCAATCTCAGGTGTCTCAATAAAAGTATGCAGTTCAGTGCATACATCCCACTTCGGCGCAACACTTCCGTGTCTGCAACTCTGGCGCCCCAGCCGATCCGCAAAATTCGTCGCAGACACTGCTGATGGAACCGCTCGAGATATCGCACATCCCGCCGGTACATCGTCCACGTTTCACTGCCGTATAGAAGAACGGACAGTACCATGGATTTGTACACCATCAGCTTCGTGCCAATGGTAAGCTGATGGTTGTTCCACACTCGGTACTCAAGCTTCCCGAATGCCGCTGCCGCCTTCGACACGCGATTACGCAACTCAACGTGTATCTGCTGATCAGTCGACATCACACTCCCAAGGTAGCTAAAGCGGAAGGTGGTTTCCAATACTTCAGCACCAATGCTGATTTGCGGCAATATTGAAGATTGCACCTCCGGTGAAGGCTGAAAGAGACAGACAGTTTTGCTTGTGTTGATGGTGAGCCCGAATTTGGCCGCTGTCGAAGCCAGAGCACTAGTCATGTGCTGCAACTCATCCGCGTTGTGTGAAAACAACGCACAGTCGTCAGCAAACAGCAACATACGGATAGTTGTCTCACAGACTATAGTTCTCGCACCGAAACGACGGATGTTCAGCAACCCACCATCAATACGGTGCTCCACAGGAACACCGTAAGCACAAGCCGCATCAAAAGCACAAGACAACATTGCATGAAGATAGATATTAAACAGGGCAGGAGCTAAGACACAGCCTTGCTTCACACCAGAGACAACTGTAAAGTCATCAGAGGTCTTTCCACTCAGCTGCACCCGCGCTCGCATACCACTGTGCAGACATTTAATTAAATTTACAAACTTACGCGGGCAACCAAACTTACCCAACACCAGCCACAATGCCTCGCGGTTCACCGTATCAAATGCCTTGGTGAAATCAACAAAAAGCGAGTACAAAGGCTGGTGTCGTTCTCTGCACTTCTCTTGCAACTGACTAGGCGCAAACGCCATATCTATAGTGCTGCGACCCGAACGGAATCCACATTGCTCTTCCGCCACGTTTGGTTCCACAATCTGACTCACGAGGCGCTTGAGCAGGATTCGGGCAATCACCTTGCCCACACAACTCAGCAAGTTGATGCCACGATAATTCGTGCACCATTGCTTGCTACCTTTGCCCTTGTACAGTGGTAGCACAAGGGCATCCTTCAGCTCAGCAGGCACCTCCTCCTCAATCCACACGCGTTGCACCAAGTGGTGCAGCGCAGTCAACAACGCGGTTCCACCGTGTTTCAATACTTCAGGTGGGATCCCGTCAGCTCCGGCACATTTGCCGTTTCGCAGCTGAGCAAGTGTTCTCTGCGTCTCATCCCGTGTCGGCGTATCCGCCAGATCCGCCTTCACATCTTGCTGCTTCAGGTCATTCAATGTGGGCCAGTCGATCTCTGAACGGTTGTTCAAGAGACAGTCAAAGTGTTTCCGCCAGATCTGCATTATGTCTGCAGTCTGGGTGCAGGTAGCGCCTGAACTACCATCGATCAGTGTCCTCAGCGGCTCCAATCTCGGTCCATACACCGCCTTCAAGGAGTCAAAGAATTCCTTGTGTTGGCGGCGTTCGGCGTAGCATTCCATCTGCTTCGCCTTCTCCGTCCACCATGCACTTTTTATGCGACGGAGCTCTCGGGTCAGTCGCCGTCGAAGTTTGCGAAACTGACTACTCTTCCCCAAGTCACTGGGGTCTGCAACATGTGCAGCAAATGCTGCATTCTTCTCTGACACCAATGCGTCAATCGTCGCATTGTTGTCATCAAACCAATCAGGCCGCTTACAGTTTGCGCGCTCGATGGTCTCCTCGGCAGCAGCTGTCACCTGATCGCGAATGTGGTGCCACAGGTCGCCCACTGTGGCTATACAGTCCACATCACACAGGCGTGCAGCCATCGCCTTCTCCAGCTCAGTACGTTTCGCCACAGTACCGAGGGAGAGAATGTTAAATTTACGCCGATTTACGGCGGGAGTGCAATACATAGATTTAAGAAAATATATGTACAGTTTGGTCCGAACCAATTTGTGATCAGTGCCACACTCAGCTCCACGCAGTACACGTGTCATGCGCACTTCACGCATATCACGCTGACGTACGATGACATAGTCGAGCAGGTGAGCGTGACCACTCCGTGGGTGCATCCAAGTTGCTATATCACTCGCACTCAGTGCAAACCGAGTGTTCGTGATCGTCAGGCCGTGAGTGGCACACAGTGAGAGCAGCCTGTCACCGTTCGCATTCGCTGAACCAATGCCATGCGCACCGATAACATCTGTCCACGCTGATGCATCACGCCCAACGCGCGCGTTGAAATCACCCAGCAGAAATAGTCGGTCGCTCCTCGGCACAGATCGTATCACGGAGGATAGCTCAGTGTAGAACTGATCACGCGTGTCATCAGGATAACACATGGTCGGACCGTACGTGCTTATAAAAGTAGCAAACTTACCTCTTCCGAGTCGTAGGCGAACAGTCATCAGTCGCGCGCTGATGCCCGTTGGTTCACCCACCAGCTGGCCATGGAGGCGATCGGATATTGCAAATCCGACCCCATGTTCACGTGGTGCTGAGGCGGCGTTCCCCACCCAGTAGAATGTGTAGCCAGCACCTGCTTCATGTAACTTACCTTGCTCAGCGAGCCGAGTTTCACTGACCGCCGCAATATCGATGTGGTAGCGCGCCAGCTCCATTGCGACCAGTGCAGTGCGTCGCTCCGGGCGCTCGCTGGAGTTCAGCACCCGATGCTGAGTGCTTTGCGCGCAGGCATACGATTGCATTGGTGGGCAATCGCACGCGAGGTGGTCGTTGTGCTTCGGAGGTTTGTTTGAGGGACTCCACCCGGAGCCTTTGGCTCAATAGCCTGACCCACAAGGCAGTGGGTGGTTTGGAGGTTTGCTTGAGGGACTCCGCCCGGAGCCTTTGGCTCAATAGCCTGACCCACAAGGCAGTGGAGAGCAGATCCAGCTCGGGAATGTGATTGCAGAGACAGATTGGGATCTGCTTGACGGCCGTCACACGCAGCCTTTGAGGTTCTGGAACAATTATCATATTTTTGCGACCGTAATTGGATACGCACCTGCGACCACGGCCAGACGCAGGTGGGTTTTTGGCGGGTTTGCACCAATTTGACCAGGGGCTGCCTGGCTTGAGGCAGGCAGTAGCAAACCATTGAACACCCGGAGGTGTCCTCCCACCGTCAGAGACAACGCGTGGCACTCGTGCTCTACGCCAATCGAGCATTGAGAATATAACCCGTAACCTGTTGTCTCCCATGGCTAGGTTTTACGGGAAGTGGGCCATCGACCACTTCCTAACCTCCGGAGAGGATGGACTAGGATACTGCCAGGGCGCCCAATCCTGACAGGAGAACGACTCGGGTCCTCAGCCAAAGCCTTCGATTAAATGAACACCCGAAAGGCAGCGGGTCTAGCACATGGTCAGTTAGCTGACTCATGCGGATTGGTGTCCTGGATCTTAGCAGTGAGAAGGGCGAAACCTAACTCCCACCCAGCGGTCGCCACGTGGAGGCGCCCAGGACATGAGACTATGGCGCAGCAGTATCAGCAGTGGGTAGACCATCTGTCAGGATCTAGCCACCACCAGCCTCAGCGCACCATAGGCTCTCCCTGGCATATATGTATATATGTATATGTATATATACATATATATATATATATATATATATATATATATATATATATATATAGTACAATTGGTATATTGCCAAGACGTATGAAAAATACAAGAAACATACGAAAATAAAGGGAAAAAGCCGGTGTTCATGGGACTAGTGAGACATAACAAGTCGGCGATTGTGTACCATTTCTTGCCATATCCGGGAGTGTTTCCAGCCATATGTGTTCCGTGTCCTGCACACTCCAGCCAGGGAGCCGAGAGCGCCCGACCACGGCTATTTTTGACTTCATCTCCTTCATGTTCATGGCCCGTTATACGTTGAACATCTTGCTTTCGCTTCCAGCTGACTTCTGCGTACGCGAAGAGGGCACGGTGAGGTAAGCGATCAGTAGGCATGCGGAGAACATGCCTGAGCCACTGAAGTCTGCGCAGAGAAATTGTGCTGTTCATTGGTCGGCGAAGTCTGTCTGATCTGAAAATCCTTCACCGAATATTTTCATTCCTATTGTGATGTTGCCATCGTACACTAGCAATGCTCCGAAGGCAGCAATGATGAAAACCAAACAGCCAGCCAGACAGCCAAACTCCAATGCTAGGGGCCCAAGGACAGTGAGCAAACCTGGTTGAGTACGCGCATCCAGTAATTCCTACTAACGTTAAATACCATTCAATATGCAAGACTACTAACGCTGAGCTCAAACAGCTTCTCCGGGAAGATCGCGAGGCCTGATGGACGCAACGGGATTGAGACGTAGTAAGTGGCAAGTTCAGGGAATTTCCGTAAACCTTTCCTCCTTATCCGATCTACTGGAGACAAAAGGCCAACTGTAAGCGAAGTTTTATGCGAAACCCAATGACGAGCCAATCAAAACGCCGACCCGGGCGTCGGGCCGAGCATTCTGAGCAGCAGTTTAACTGATCAGCCAGCACAAATGAGTTCCCATGCTGGAGTCCAGAGCGCTCCCTGGTGTGTAGACGCTTCACCACCGTCCGATGCTGAGGTTGCCAACGAGTTTGCCACTTAAAGCGCTACAAAATCCCCTGGCCCAGATGAACTCTCTCCGGCTCTTTTCAAAAAATGGCGGACCATCACTTGTTTAGGAGTCAATTTCTCCAAGAGATTTGGGTCACTGAGGTTATCCCATCTGATTAGAGTTTAGCGGATATCGTACCCGTCTTCAAAAAGGGTACCCGAACTGACTGCGCCAACACAGAGGGATTGGTCTCATCTGTGTTGTTTCCAAGGTGCTCGCGGCTCTCCAGCTAAGGAGGTTCAGCCTGGGTACGCGTACAAACCATAGGTGAAGAGCAAGCTGGGTTCCGCTCAGGTCGGAGTTGCATCGAGCCACATCTTTACACTCCGCCATAATACTCGAGCGTCGTCCAAACATTCTGGCCAGCCAACGGTCGTTGCCTTCTTAGACAAACGAGCGGCGTTTGACTCAGTCGATAGAGCTGCTATCTGGAGTAGTCTACTGAGAAGGGAGTGCCCGACAATTAGGTCACCTTACTTCAAGCCAATCAACTCTTAAACCTCAGGCTGTGTGCGTGTGTACGGCGGACGTTCGCCCACCTTTGGTATCACCATTGGCGCGAGACAGGATTGACAAGCAATCTCCCTTCTTGTTCAACTTCGCTATGGATGAAATCTGAGAGTGCTTTGGAGAATTGCGAACCCAGTGGCGTCGAGCTGCTTCCGGGGGACCGGCTTTGGGGACTTCGAGTATGTAGACGACGTCGCAGTAATCCGCCTACCATCACAGGCCACCCCAAAATGTTCTGTGTAGGTTGGAGATGTCTGTCTCCAGTTTTATAAATGACCTTAGCAACATGGAAATACAAGATTTTCCTGAAAATCTGGCTAGGCACTGATCCTAATCTTACCCTTATAAGTCATTCAAGGGAGTGGTGCACAAGTTCATTTACCTTGGAAGCTACCTCAGCGCTAATGGTTAAACACAAGAGGTCTCTTTGCGCGTCTCCAAGGTTCGGGTTGCTTTTGTCAATCTCCGCCATCTCTGGCATTGAGGTGATCGGAGCCTATATCTGAAAGGCCATAGAGAGAGCGGTTCTCCTCTATGGCTGCGACACGGACTGTACGTGCAAAGAATGTCGAGAGGCTGTCTGGTTTTCATCATTGCTGCCTTCGGAGCATTGCTAGTGTACGATGGCAACATCACAATAGGAATGAAAATATTCGGTGAAGGATTTTCAGATCAGACAGACTTCGCCGACCAATGAACAGCACAATTTCTCTGCGCAGACTTCAGTGGCTCAGGCATGTTCTCCGCATGCCTACTGATCGCTTACCTCACCGTGCCCTCTTCGCGTACGCAGAAGTCGGCTGGAAGCGAAAGCAAGATGTTCAACGTATAACTTGGGCCATGAACATGAAGGAGATGAAGTCAAAAATAGCCGTGGTCGGGCGCTCTCGGCTCCCTGGCTGGAGTGTGCAGGACACGGAACACATATGGCTGGAAACACTCCCGGATATGGCAAGAAATGGTACACAATCGCCGACTTGTTATGTCTCACTAGTCCCATGAACACCGGCTTTTTCCCTTTATTTTCGTATGTTTCTTGTATTTTTCATACGTCTTGGCAATATACCAATTGTACTATATATATATATATATATATATATATATATATATATATACACATATATATATATATATATATATATATATATATGCCAGGGAGAGCCTATGGTGCGCTGAGGCTGGTGGTGGCTAGATCCTGACAGATGGTCTACCCACTGCTGATACTGCTGCGCCATAGTCTCATGTCCTGGGCGCCTCCACGTGGCGACCGCTGGGTGGGAGTTGGGTTTCGCCCTTCTCACTGCTAAGACCCAGGACACCAATCCGCATGAGTCAGCTAACTGACCATGTGCTAGACCCGCTGCCTTTCGGGTGTTCATTTAATCGAAGGCTTTGGCTGAGGACCCGAGTCGTTCTCCTGTCAGGATTGGGCGCCCTGGCAGTATCCTAGTCCATCCTCTCCGGAGGTTAGGAAGTGGTCGATGGCCCACTTCCCGTAAAACCTAGCCATAGGAGACAACAGGTTACGGGTGATATTCTCAATGCTCGATTGGCGTAGAGCACGAGTGCCACGCATTGTCTCTGACGGTGGGAGGACACCTCCGGGTGTTCAATGGTTTGCTACTGCCTGCCTCAAGCCAGGCAGCCCCTGGTCAAATTGGTGCAAACCCGCCAAAAAACCCACCTGCGTCTGGCCGTGGTCGCAGGTGCGTATCCAATACGGTCGCAAAAAATATGATAATTGTTCCAGAACCTCAAAGGCTGCGTGTGACGGCCGTCAAGCAGATCCCAATCTGTCTCTGCAATCACATTCCCGAGCTGGATCTGCTCTCCACTGCCTTGTGGGTCAGGCTATTGAGCCAAAGGCTCCGGGTGGAGTCCCTCAAGCAAACCTCCAAACCACCCACTGCCTTGTGGGTCAGGCTATTGAGCCAAAGGCTCCGGGGGAAGTCCCTCAAGCAAACCTCCGAAGCACAACGACCACCTCGCGTGCGATTGCCCACCAATGCAATCGTATGCCTGCGCGCAAAGCACTCAGCATCGGTTGCAGGAACGTGCGCACACTACTGGACCGGAACTCGAGCGAGCGCCCGGAGCGACGCACTGCACTGGTCGCAATGGAGCTGGCGCGCTACCACATCGATATTGCGGCGTTCAGTGAAACTCGGCTCGCTGAGCAAGGTAAGTTACATGAAGCAGGTGCTGGGTACACATTCTACTGGGTGCGCAACACCGCCTCCGCACCACGTGAACATGGGGTCGGATTTGCAATATCCGATCGCCTGAATGGCCAGCTGGTGGGTGAACCAACGGGCATCAGCGCGCGACTGATGACTGTTCGCCTACGACTCGGAAGAGGTAAGTTTGCTACTTTTATAAGCACGTACGGTCCGACCATGTGTTATCCTGATGACACGCGTGATCAGTTCTACCACTGAGCTATCCTCCGTGATACGGTCTGTGCCGAGGAGCGACCGACTATTTTCTGGGGTGATTTCAACGCGCGCGTTGGGCGTGATGCATCAGCGTGGACAGATGATATCGGTGCGCATGGCATTGGTTCAGCGAATGCGAACGGTGACAGGCTGCTCTCACTGTGTGCCACTCACGGCCTGACGATCACGAACACTCGGTTTGCACTGAGTGCGAGTGATATAAGCAACTTGGACGCACCCAAGGAGTGGTCCCGCCCACCACCCTGCTCGACTATGTCATCGTACGTCAGCGTGATATGCGTGAAGTGCGCATGACACGTGTACTGCGTGGAGCTGAGTGTGGCACTGATCACAAATTGGTTCGGACCAAACTGTACATATATTTTCGTAAATCGATGTATTGCACTCCCCGCCGTGAATCGGCGTAAATTTAACATTCTCTCCCTCGGTACTGTGGCCAAACGTACTGAGCTGGAGAAGGCGATGGCTGCACGCCTGTGTGGTGACTGTGGACTGTATAGCCACAGTGGGCGACCTGTGGCACCACATTCGCGACCAGGTGACAGCTGCTGCCGAGGAGACCATCGGGCGCGCAAACTGTAAGCGGCCTGATTGGTTTGATGACAACAATGTGACGATTGACGCATTGGTGTCAGAGAAGAATGCAGCATTTGCTGCACATGTTGCAGACCCCAGTGACTTGGGGAAGAAGAGTCAGTTTCGCAAACTTCGACGGCGACTGACCCGAGAGCTCCGTCGCATTAAAAATGCATGGTGGACGGAGAAGGCGAAGCAGATGGAATGCTACGCCGAACGCCGTCAACACAAGGAATTCTTTGACTCCTTGAAGGCGGTGTATGGACTGAGATTGGAGCCGCTGAGGGCACTGATCGATGGTAGTTCAGGCGCTACCTGCACCCAGACTGCAGACATAATGCAGTCTGGCGGAAACACTTTGACTGTCTCTGAACAACCGTTCAGAGATCGACTGGCCTACATTGAATGGCCTGAAGCAGCACGATGTGAAGGCGGATCTGGCGGATACGCCGAGACTGGATGAGACGCAGAGAGCACTTGCTCAGCTGCGAAACGGCAAATGTGCTGGAGGTGACGGGATCCCACCTGAAGTATTGAAACACGGTGGACCCGCGTTGGTGACTGCGCTGCACCACTTGGTGCAACGCGTGTGGATTGAGGAGGAAGTGCCTGCTGAGCTGAAGGATGCCCTTGTGCTACCACTGTACAAGGGCAAAGGTTAGCAAGCAATGTTGCACGAATTATCGTGGCATCAACTTGCTGAGTTGTGTGGGCAAGGTGATTGCCCGAATCCTGCTCAATCGCCTCGTGAGTCAGATTGTGGAACCCAACGTGGCGGAAGAGCAATGTGGATTCCGTTCGGGTCGCAGCACTATAGATATGGTGTTTGCGGCTCGTCAGTTGCAAGAGAAGTGCTAGAGAACGACACCAGCCTTTGTACTCGCTTTTTGTTGATTTCACCAAGGCATTTGATCACGGTGAACCGCGAGGCACTGTGGCTGGTGTTGGGTAAGTTTGGTTGCCCGCGTAAGTTTGTAAGTTTAATTGAATGTCTGCACAGTGGTATGCGAGCGAGGGTGCAGCTGAGTGGAGGAGACCTCTGATGACTTTACAGTTGTCTCTGGTGTGAAGCAAGGCTGTGTGTTAGCTCCTGCCCTGTTTAATATCTATCTTCATGCAAAGTTGTCTTGTGCTTTTGATGCGGCTTGTGCTTACGGTGTTCGTGTGGAGCACCGTATTGATGGTGGGTTGCTGAACATCCGTCGTTTCGGTGCGAGAACTATAGTCTGTGAGACAACTATCCGTATGTTGCTGTTTGCTGACGACTGTGCGGTGTTTTCACACAGCGCGGATG
>CALYDF020002832.1:0-21262 GCA_944474145.2 Dicrocoelium dendriticum | reverse complement strand
CGACCTTTGGAAAACGGCTTGGACGGAGGTCCAAAAACAGCAAGCCACAGGTAACAGTTAATATGTGTTACTTTGGAGTAACACAGACCGAACTAGAACGTAGCGATATACGGTTCAAAGAACAGCGGGACAACACGTAGCAAAAGCGAACCGTTTCAAGGTCACCAAGGTAAGCATTGCGCGTAGATGGGTTTCATCCCGATATACTCGCATTCACTGGAAGGTGGCTGTCTCGGGTCGTCACGGATGGTGAAGTACATCTATCCGACTAGGGACTATTTAGCTGCGATCGCTCCGCTGACCGGCATGGAGGGGGCGTCGCTGTTTATGTGAGCTGAACACTTGACGTTTTGAAGACTCGCTTATTTCAGTCGGCCGACAAAACTGTTGAAGCTCTGTCGGCTGTGATTAGAATATCCTCGTCTCAGGTTACAGTTGTACTTGTGTATAGAAGCTCTGGGAGGGTATCCAAAGAGGTACTTCCCTTGAATGAAAATTATAGTGTTGTTCATCCCAACACTGGCACCCCAAGACCGCGGTTTCGTCCTGTTGGGACTCATCAGTTGGAGATAGCCTGATTTGGGCTGGAACTCAGAGCCTAGTAGCTCATGGTTGACACCATAAGCACTATGCCACTCACACTCCGCAAACAAGTGTTTGATGATGGGCGCCTTCAACCACCCATAGGTTTGCTGCGCAGCTCTTTCTTGCGACTCAGTGTCAGGCACATTCGGCGCTGATCTGCTTGAGTTTAGGCTTCAAGTACCTTCGTAGCAGTTCACTGACCCCCCACGGGGTACATGGATGCCCAAGTACAGTCTATCTTAGACCTGGATTTGCTAGGCCACTCAATTTTGTTGACGACCTTACTTACCGACCTCCACTGGGTTCCATTTGATCATGTTTGTTTGCTCTTCAGTTGTACTCTGTATGGACGCTACCAGAATACCGTTGAGTCGCGCCAGCACATACTGCACGCAGCCTATCAATCAATGAGAGTCAAGTCTTCGGGTTTCCATTGTGGTATCTCCGACGACGATACTGTCCAGGTTGCCTGAGATTAACTTAGGTCTTACCTTACAGAGGTCTCTGCTCTCTTCATCACAATCACAAGGAGAAAGGAGGCGCGAGCACAGCCGCCCTGGATAGATCTCGCTGGCAGGCATCTGCTCACAGAAGTTAAGGTGTTGGCGGACTTGTAGAGATGCTTCGTCTACCTATTCTTATAACAGGTACCTTAAAACTAACCATAGGTGTAAACAGCACCTAAGGGATGCCAGGTCGATTTGGAGAAACAGTTAGCGGAAGAAGCTTCACAGAATGCAAAAAGATTCTTTGCTTATGTCAAAAGGCGCTGCGGTTCGAACATGTCGATTCCAGTATTGATGCCTGATGACGGTACTCATGCGCATACGGACTATGACAAGGCCTGCGTAATTAGTAGACAATATGCGACAGCGTTTGTAATGGAAACTTCTTTGACAGGCGTTGAACTGAGTTGCAGGATCCCAGTGGGTTCAAGACCATCCGAAGTTATTGTAGCGGAGACGGAAGTTCGTAGTCCGTTACAAGGGCATAACCCTTTTAAGGCCACGGGGCCTGATTTAATTCACCAGAAACCGTTGCTTGAGTTGGCTGGGGAACTAAGTGAAGCACTCACTATGGTGTTTCAGAGATCCCTTGCCAGCTGTGCATTGCCTTCCGAATGGAAGGAAGCTGCGATTTGACCCTGTTTCAAAAATGGGACAAGGGCAGTCTGTGCTCAGTGGTGTGCTCCAGGGCTCAGTCCTTGGACCGCTGCTGTTCTCTATCTATGTGAATGACCTACCAGGAGCCTGAGGTACCGTTGCTATTATTTGCAGAGGACTTGAAGCTGTGGAACAATGTTCATGCTCCTGGCCGTTCAGCAGCTAAGCAGGGAGCAGGGGGATAAGCTTTGGGACTGGTCTACTTTATGGTTACTGGCCACAACTCAGATAAAGCGCTTCGTTCTTCTAAATGGAGGGGGTGGTCCTCCTACGAAATACTTGGTCGGTGGGGACGAACTCCCCCGTGTATCTAGACAGGTTGAACACATCGTCATCATCACCATACACGTTAGCTAGAGGTGGGGAACACCTCAGCTACTGTGCCGCAATACATCG
Source organism: Dicrocoelium dendriticum (assembly GCA_944474145.2). Classification (NCBI taxonomy): domain Eukaryota; kingdom Metazoa; phylum Platyhelminthes; class Trematoda; order Plagiorchiida; family Dicrocoeliidae; genus Dicrocoelium; species Dicrocoelium dendriticum. The sequence continues at coordinate 19,118 of CALYDF020002832.1, read as the reverse complement.
AAAAAAGGAGAGAGAAAAAAATTCAACTGGTGCAAGCTGGCTGAGCTACCGGTAACGGATGGGCATCGTTCCGGTAGGCTACCAGCCAGCTGCTGTGCACCCAAAAAAGTATTATGCAAAATTATATAAGGCTAAATATTGAACTAGGTGTCATAAACTCTTCGGATTTACGCTCCGGCGACAACTGGAAGGAGGCCGCAAGCAGTGTGTTCCGCATGTTGTGCTTAATACGACGTTCTTTCGGAGTCTTGACGGGCGGTAGCTTTACGGGACTGTTCTCGGCTTTCGTTCGGCCTCACCTGGAATACTGCGTCCAAGCTTGTCCGCCCTGCCTCGTCAGGGACAAAATGGAACTAGAGAGGGTTTTACGAGTTTGTACCAGGTTAGTCGATGGATTACGGTGACTGACTTACCTCGAGAGTGTACTCAGTTTGGGAAGGCGTTCAATGCACTACTGAAGAGTGAGAGGAGACATAATTCAAATTTACGACATATTAACTGAGAAGGTTGGTCTAGATGTATCTGAGCTATTCAGTCCCCCTAAATTGCCAGCTCTACACGGTCATTCAAAAAAACTGGACAAACCGCGGTCCGATGGGATTAGGGAGAAAATCCGGCTGTCACTCAGAGTCATCGAGCTTTGGAACATGCTTCCGGAAATGGTTACTAGGGCATCTACAGTTATGGAGTTTGAGCGGCAACTTGAAGTGATTAGGTGGCAACTCCAAACCTTTCCATTTTCCCGAGTAACTCACACCTTCGTACTTTTCTTTTCTCTACCTTTTTCACGCAGTAGTATTAGTTTCTTATTTCAAATGCACTTCGCTATTCTGTGCCTTCGATTTCTCTTCCTATCCTTTGTTTACTTCACGTGACTGCCACAGCAGGGACTGCAAGGGCAGAAAACTTGGGCATTTACTGGTTGGTCAGGGTGCGATACGGGTGTTCCGGTTTAGATTCATCAATAAATGAACACTTCATCAGTTCCTGGCGAATTTGTGGTACATGAGGTGGCGACTCATCCGTAAACCAGACGGAGAGGGGTTTCAGGTGGTTCGTTTGTTGGGACAGCATGGCAAGTGCCAGGTGAATAGGAAGGAAGCCGAAATAAGGTCGGTGTATTTTGCGTCCCTTCGGATGCATGGAAGGCTTGGTGCAGCGAAGCTGTGAGGTGCTGTTATCGGATGCAAAGCATCAGCTCAACTGCGGGAGGCAGATTCTGTGGCACTACAGGTTGGTGGACCTAACTGGCGTTGCGATGTCTTTTATCCAGGCTTTTTCGCCGAATGATACACAGGACCGTTAAAAGGAAGCAGTGGAAGCGATGCTTGGAATGATTACGGCCACATCCCGGGCACGGACCATAGTCCTGGGTTAATGTGCAGCTCAATTGGGTGGGTTTCAATCTCTGTACCCCCAGACGCAAGTGGTATTTTGTCGATTTCATGCGGTGCGACAAGTGGCTAGAAGTTGATCACACCTGCATGATCCGTCACCGGAGGACAGGACACTTGTACGGCGGTAGTTACATAAATTGATATTTACCAGAGATGAGGAATATTGCGCTAAACTAACGCATGCTTTAGTGGTGCGAAATGCGGAATGCTATGAGTACTTGATGCGCACTTGGGTACTCTATTCGTCCTCATGGGTGACGCATCGATTACGAACGGTGTGCACATTTGGTTACTTCACAACAAACAGGGTGGAGAACGAGAATCGGCAGCTAAGCATGAGTACCACTACGTAGTATGCGCGTACGCACATCCTCGTTACGGACACGTTGTTGTATCGGGCACCAGCAATGCTTCCCAGACAACCATGAACAATGACCTGTAGGCACCGCAGACCTTCAGACGGAAGGGGCCAAGACTGACTACGATAAAGCAGAACGATCGTTACAGCGGCCTTGTATACCCGGCCTTTCAAACAAAGGGAATGTCTTCTGTTGGCAGGCATTCCGCGTGTTCAGGAAGACAGCTTTGGCCTTTGCAATACATATGCCCCGTACGTTTCTATGTGTCCATAGTTGCTGCTCTAGATGCCAATATAATTGATTTGCTAATACACCTCTGGCAACACAGTTACTGTCGGACTGCGGTATGCGTGGCACTGCTGCAGCACCTGCCACAGTGAACACACGGCCTATGCAGACACTTCCTGGGCGCAAACCGGCCTGCTCTTCCCTTAGCAAACCTTCTCGTTCAACAGTAAGGCGACGAACGCGGATCGAAACAAGTGATTTGCTCCCAACTGGCGCTACGCTAATACCCCTGTGGTAAGCGCCCCCTGTGTGACTGCCCTTCTTGTATATGGCTCTTGCGGCTTTATTCGTTTTAAAGTCTGATTTCAATTTCGAACCCTGATGATGAGTGCATGTCTAACCTAATGACCTAGCAAAAAGAGTGACCAATGCCCGGAAATGATTATGGTAACAAAAATTGACTGCAGTGCTTCACAAAGTGTTCTGTCTAACGGTCAAAGCCTTTTGGCAACCTCTGCTTCCAGTGCTGTCGTTCGTCGCGCATGGTCTCGATAACACCAAGTCCCGTCCTGCTAATTTCCTGGCTTTGCCGGTCTACGTGTCTACTACTGTCCAGCCGGGTAGTTCATACGCGGCGTGAGACGGGGCCTGAGAACACTGAGACACTTCATGAGTTTGAACGTTTCCGTCAATTCACTTCCATCTGTCGTCTTATTGAAACCAAATCCAAGTTATCCAACCCAGCTTTACACGCTAATCCACGCTGTGGTATTATTCGAGTGACTAGTAGTTGCAAATTCTCACTGCAAGTAATACCTTTCTGTAGGAAGGATGCCCATGCATGAACGCAGTATTCCAGATGTGGCCTGACCAGACCGTTGAGGAAGGGGTGAAAGACCTCCGGCTTGGTACTATGCCGAACTCTCCTGAGACGGATAACTGCGACATTTGTCGTTCGCTGCCATGCAAGCGACTTCAGCCATATGTCCTGCACCATTACTATATCTGGTCAGACCCATAGGTAAGTTTGCGTAGCTTTTCTTCTACCTTTCCCTTAATAGACTGGAACGCAAACGACTGCCTGTTCGCCGATTGTCCACCACCACCGTTATCCTCCTGTTCGCCTGTGGCGGTTGTCCTCACTGGCATCATCTGCCACAAGTTTCCTCAGCCGCCGTGGAATTACCGCAGGTTAATATAGGTTCACCGTTTACGTTGCATTTCATAGCTTACGCATGTTCTACAGCGATTCGCACCATAACATGCCACATTTGTCTTCCGTTGCTATGCAAGCAACAGCATCCACTTGTCCATCGCCATTCTAATACCTGGCCGCGCTCACCGGTTAGATTGCGTGGCTTTCCTCTAATCCTACATAGACTGGCACGCTACCAAATGCCTTTTCGCTGCTTGGCCACCGCCAACGTTATCCTCTAGTTTGCCTGTGACAGAGGTCATCACTGGTAACCGATGCACAAACTTCCTCATCCGCCATGAACTTCCCGTAGGTAGACATAGCTTCGCTGTTACCTTTCCATTTGTTGAACAACTTTTCTGTGTCTCATATGTCCTTGACTTCGGTGGCCGTAGTCCCATCTGCACCATGCGCTGATCGTGAAGAGCGTGAAATCACCGCCCGGCGAGCATGCCTACATAAATACATGTAAATTTCTACTCTCTAGGACTGCACAGCATCACCATGTTCAGCTGCCCCATCCGCTTCCATGACAGCAAACAAGAAACTCTACGTGTGCCCTCCTTAGGGCTTACATCAAGGGAAAGCCAAAATGGCCCTCTTAAGGGCCCACCATTTTTAGTGTCCTTGCATTGCGGGTAGAGTGCGTCCATAGACACGCACCACACAATGACGCGGAGAGTAGAATTGGTGTGAACGTCGATCACTTCGTCCTCCCTTTCCATGTGGCATCCGTATTCACCATTCCACCTACTTTTCCTACAGCGAAACTATCACTTCACGTCGTAGATACTCCAGCCACTCACAGGTAGATTGGCCGATTTCGAAGCCGCACGTACAACAGTAATCAGTTCTCCCCGTACATGTCTCATACTTTACGGGGTACGATGTCGCATCTAAGCATTTACCATAATCGTTCAAGTTCAACTTCAAGCGGGACTGGAACGATAGGATAGATCCCGTGAGTGTTCCTTCTTCGGCAAGTCGTTGAACCAGGAGTTGGCGAACTTTGAAATACTGATGGACCTAAAACAAAGACCGCAGCACACCCTGTCCAACCAATTAATGCCCACGTATCCTGCCCTAGCAGTCCCTGCTGGGTCGGTTACGTGAAGTAAGAACGAGAAAAAAGTAAACGCAGAAGGCAAAAGAGAAAGTGGTAAGAGCTAAGCAAGTGGAATACCAAGATATCTGAGTCAATAAAAAAGGAACTGAAAAATGAAGGTGAGTCAGCTAGGAAAAAGGAAAGGTTTGCTTTTGCCACCCAAGAGCATCGAGCTGGCGCGCAAAACCCTTAACCGTAGGTTCCCTAACCACGTGATCTGGAAGAGAATTCCAGCGATCTATAACTCGGCGCGAGAGACGAGTTTCCGTCCTAATCCTATCAGACCGTGGTTTATGCAGTTTCAGTGGGTGACCGCAGAGATTAGGTAACGTAGCGGGACTAAATAGCCCTGACAAGTCCGGGCCAATCTTACCCGTCAAAATACGATAAGTGAGAATCAGGTCCCCTCTTATCCTTCGGTAGTGCATGGAGTACATACCCAAAATGAGCAAGCGTTCAGGATACGTCTGTCCCCGTAGAGCCTGCACTAACCGAGTGCCCACTAGTAACACCCTCTCCAAGTCCATTTTGTCTCGGTTAAGACATGGTGGACAAGCCTGAATACAATGTTCCGGGTGGGGTCGGACGAATGCCGAAAATAGCTTCACAGCCAACTTGGCCGTTAAGATTCCGAAAGAGCGGCGGATAAACCACATCATACGAAACCCTCGACAAGCAGCCTTCTTCCAGTTGTCTCCGGAATGAACTGCTGATGCTTTTACGACTCCTAAATTAACCTGCTGAGTGACAACAGGGAGTTCACCACCGCCGACGACATATCGGGTGGGAGGATTAGCAGCTCCGATTCGGAGAACAGAGCAATTCGCCCTATTTATGGGCATCAACCATAAGGTAGACCATTCCCAGAGCCTATCCAAGGCACGCTGAATTGCCTCACACCCCCGGGATATCCACAATATTCCAGAGCTTAAGATCGTCAGCAAACATTAGTGATGACACACCTAGCTCTCCCGGCAAGTCATTTCCGTAGATCACGAACAACAATGGCCCCAATACCGAGTCCTGCGGAACGCCACTAAGGACAGCTTGCCTGAGCGAAAGGCTACGCCCCACCCGTACGCACTGTTCCCTCCCCTCAAGGAAGGCAGACACCCATTGAAGGGCGCGACCAGATATCCCGTAAGATCTCAACTTAAGTGAGAGCCGAAGATGTGGAACAGTGTCAAAAGCTTTCGAAAAATCTACGAATAGCACGTCTACAGCGTGGCCACTGTCTATCGCTTCGGCCCAGCTTTCACGAGCTACAAGTAAATTAGTCTGACATGAAAAGCCTTTGCGGAATCCATGTTGTGCAACACTGAGAAGGTTAAATAGATTCAAGTGGTTCTCAACTGAATCCCTTATCAGCTTCTCGAACAACTTGACTACTACGCTTGTCAAACTGACAGGCCGGTAGTTCGCGGGTAGAACGCTGTCACCGCCCTTAAAAATCGGACAGATGATTGCCACCTTCCATTCCGAAGGTAGGCTGCAGCTGTCCAGCGATATTAAAAATACGCACGTGAGCGGACCACTCAGCTCAGTGGCCAGTTCATGCAACAGCTTCGGATGAATTGAATCAGGACCGGAAGCTTTAGAGGGATTAATGCCTTGCAGTAGCTCGAAGACCTGAGTCTCCGTTATGCTAAATTCAACTAAGCAAGAATCCTCTGGAACTCTTGAAACCAATTCACCCTGCGGTAAAGAGGTCTCCCGAGCAAAGACACCAGTATACTGATCACTCAGTATACAAGCCTTGTCATAGTCAGCTTGCGCACGGGTCCCGTCTGCTCGCAATAAAGCTGGTATAGACAGTTTCGCCCCGCTGCGTCTTTTAACGTAAGCAAAAAACTTCTTGGGATTAGCTGCGGCCGAGTCTGCTAAACCCCGCTCGTATTGGAGACGAGCAGTTCTGAGATGTTGCTTACGTTTATTTCTATTCTCTCGATAACTATCATAGGTACTGGCTGATGGAGCTGCTTGGTAGGTTCGCCAGCATCTAGACCGTTTCTTGAGTAGGTACTTGCCTGTGGTATCTATCCATGGAGACTGTGCCCTTAACCCTCTTTTCCTAATGAGTGGAATATAGGGTGCGGAAACCTCCGTAAGGTATGCCTTAAATTTATCCCAGGCTAACTGGACAGAGTCAGCCATCAAGATCTCACAGTTCAGAACTGAAGCCTTAGTTCGCATTGCACTAAAGTCCGCCAGCCAAATATTCGGAAGTAATTCAACAGCGGTCTCTTGGTGCCTTGAAAGAGCACATCGAAAGGATATGCATGCGTGATCGCTGGACCCTAGAGGTGCACCGCATGAAACGTCAGTCACGAAGTCCAGGGACTTAGCGAAAACCAAATCCAAAGTAGATGGTATTTGGTTGTCCATATACCTAGTGGGAAAGTCAACGAACTGGTGCAAAGGCACTTGGAGAGTCAGTTCAAGGAAGTCTGCACCGAATGTTCCTAATGCCGAATTGCAAGAAAGATGGGCCCAACAGACTCCCGGGAGGTTGAAATCCCCTAGAACTAAACACTTATTCGCAGACTGAGTGCGAATAAAGTCAAGTATCCCCCTGGAGGAACTTCCAGGACTTCTGTATACCACTATAACTGTAAACTGGGTAGAGGAAGTGCACAAAACAGCCGATAGGGCTTCAACAGTCTGATCCGACGACTGGAATGTGCAAGTCCTCAACACATCTAAGTTACAGCTCACATACAGTACAACGCCTCCGCCTTGGCGACCAACGGAGCGATCAGTTCTAAGCAGCGCGTAGCCAGGTAAATATACCTCACCGTCCGTGATATCCGGAGACAACCACGTCTCAGTGAAAGCAAGTATGTCGGGACGAGATTTGTCTACAAGTAGACCCAACTCGTGCACTTTGTTGCTTAGGCTACGCACGTTGCTAAGTACTACCTCAAGGAAGTCGGCACGACCCTCCCTGGGTCGTGCGCCATCAGGATTGGTTCTGATAGGGCGGAAAGTAACTTCCGGCTGACCACCTGAAAACCCACCAGACGGAGGCCCTGTTCACCAGCCGCCCGTCTAGTTTTGAGGTCTTTGATAGCCTCCTTTAACTTCAACCTATCTGTCAGTGGGAGGTCCGGCTGAACGCTAACACCACTACCCTTAAGTTTGAATGCAAATCGCAGTAACGATTTGCGTTCCTCCGGGGTAGAAAGGACTACGCGAAGTAGTCGGGGTCGTGGATTTGGCGTAGCGATAGGAACGTTCCCCAATCTGGTCAGCTTTCTGACAGTGACACCAGGGAAACCAGGTGGAAGCAGCTTGCTGACACACAGTTTCAGCCACTTGATGTCATCCAAGATGCGTTCCCTTGGGAGAACGGCCTCAGATTCAGTAACGTTACGGAATATAACGCTACTATCCGTGAAAGAGTCGGCACGACGGGGAGTGTTTACCCCACGTGCCTTGGAATCGACACCTATACCAGCTGTTTTCACCACTGGCGGTGGGACTGTCGCTGGCTTCCCAAACGACGCCGAAGCAACGGTAGCGTAGGTTTTCCGCTCTATTGCCGGCGTCTTACTGGTTCCAGGGTCTTCAAGCCACTTCGAAGTTTTACGAGCAGATCTTGTCCGCTTCTTCTTTTGGCTCACTGGAGCAGGGGCCGTTGACTTTGTATCGCATTGAGCAGTTACCAGCATTTCGTCAGAACAGGCTGGTTCACTGGCGGCCGAGACAGTCAGCGTCTGTGGAAAGTTCTGTGTGCAATCTTCAGACGACTTTACGACTGTCAAAGACGGCATCTCTTTTGATGCCGTGGCAACTATTTATCTGGGTTTAGCAGAGGGCTTTTGGTATTTCCGCACCCTATTTTTCTTCACTTTGATCGGATCATGAGGACCGCCAGCAATGCTACCTGGATTGGCCGGTAGGATGTGCGACTTTATGATCGAGTGACAGACTCCAGTGGATGGATCGTCAGCAATGTTGCCGGCTATTGCTGTGTCTTCAAACGAAATATTTAGGGATTTTAAAATTAAATCCATTTTCGTATCGAGCGACGCAATAGAGGCGAGTTTAGCTATCGCCAACTCAACATCTGCCAACCTTGAAGCCAACGCTGAAATTTTAGCACCGGTGACAGCCGGACGCGTCGATCTTTTAGCGCAGCATTCAGCGCGCTAAACAAAATTGCATGAAGAGCGGACAGAAAACGGAACGAATGCATACTGCGGTACACTGAGCAGGAAAAGCAGATGAGAGAAGTGCACTACATTGGATTCCAGAGAGATAAGATGTGGAACACGCTTAAATGTGGTCAGGACCAGGGCGCTGAGCAACACTGAGACGGATGCATTCTTCCCGTTATATGAAGCAGCCGTTTAGGCACATATGCAGTGTGGTGTTCTGGCCTCGTCAACATAGCTCCTGAATTGCATCATATGTATAGAAAAGCTTCGGAAGCCTGCCACCACGATGATGAAACGCAAACCATGGAAGTCGGACGATTATCGTCTAAGGATGAGGACATCACGAACGGTACATGGAAAACAGCAATCGGTTTCCATAAACTTCTCAGCTATGGCAGCGGCGCCAACTCACTGTCACATGTAGGATTACGAAGCACAAGTAGGGCTCACTGCGGCGATTTATTTGCACATGTCATCCGTAAACAGTAGGTTGCAGGAAGCTCACCCCGTCACTTACGTTATGCAATCCACGTCAGTAAATGCTACGGGAACCAATATGGCGGATGTGATACCTAATATATAACTCACACGTGTCTCCTCGTATCCGTGATGGCACGTTCCTCTGATAAACCATGTCGTGGTATTCATATGCCTGTATTCTCCATCGAGCAAACCGTCTCAGCAAAGTCATCACCAGTGTACTGTGGCTAGTCATCCACATCAACCAACCATTACACTTAATGCGTCTTTCCATTGCAGGTAACTGTTGACGCAGTTCCACAGTCATGGTCCCCCACTTGTTCCAAGGATCCACAAACCATTACTTGGTGTTCTGGAATCCTGGATAACCAGCCAGGAAGCAGATCACCCACGAGGTCGGGATTATTTGTGAATGGTTTAAACATCAAATGCCTGCAGTGTGGCCAATACCCTTCGTGACACAGGTCATACACGGAAGTCAACAAAACTATTCGCAATACCAAAGGTTAGTGAGCTTCTGTGAGCATCCCATTACTACCTGTGGCGTGCTGACAATCTATCATCCACCGTCACCGTTTATCACCGTAACCCTATGCCACGCTTAAGTTTATTTCCAACAATTAATTTCCCCGTAATCATCTCTCCGCATTCTATGTGCCCCGCCGTTCAGGAATGATGCCTACGGTCTGCACGGGCAATTATAATAACAAGGACGGAGTAATGCAATCCAATGCACTGCATACTTTTCAAACGATTCGTAGGTTGCTTGCTTCTTGGAATCAACCATGATGCATGGTAATACAGAACGCAGTGCACCTGTTTGTTAGGTACTAAATGAAGAGGCGCCGGGTGTTCTCCAAGTTGCCGTGACACATAACGAAGTTCCATAACACACAGCCAGCGGGATAGCCCACGGTAGACGGTGACTAATGCACTGCATACACCTATTACCTGTCGTAGCAAATCATGGGATTAACGCCTCCCCAAGAACCACCGTGGTGGTTCGCGCCCACTTGCACAATTAACCATGCCGGAGCCTCTTCCTACACGTTCAGCAGCGCCCATTTGATTAATCCGTGACACATCGTCACAGGTACCATTGGTTTGATATCATTACTTATCTAGCAGAGCCGCAGTGGTATGCACAGTGACACGCAATAGCAGAGGTTAATCACCTGTTGTGCACACTATGACGATCAGATTTCACTATTTCTTTCAACATGCCATTCACGGAGCATTGCATTTGTAACTAAAGGGGATTATTCACTTATATAAACGCAGTGCTGCTAGGTCTATTTCGTTGCGAAGTGCTAAGCAAACAGGATTACTTTGGAAAGCCTTCATATGACCAGGTAAATATTTTAACTGCATATCAAAAGGCATCCGCTGTCGCAGTATCCTGCATTATACATATATATGGTTGGCGCATCCGGTTTCGGATTTGCCTGTCACTGTGGCAAGCCACAGGACGCCTGCGCCTACAGAGGGACCATGGATGGCTTGCGCTGCACCACCCACAGCTCCAACCACATACCCCATATCCAGTGGAAACCCGAAGGAATAAGACCGGGAGACATGCGGATGGGAACCACGTTTCATCAACGGAGCCGGCCCACACTCCTTCACAGGCAAACACAAGCACGCTGTATTTGGGGAATCAAGCGCACACCAGGCGGTGGCTGAACCGTAGTCCGCTCCACACTGAGTGCATAGAACCACTCTTCGAGCCTAACACGGCCACAAGGACCGTGCATCCCGTCCCCTCCAGCAACGACCAACTGTCTCCTGGAGCCAGTATGGACGACGTAGTGGGTAATAGACAGGTAGGCACCTCGTCAACATGCACATCAAGCGCAGCCACACCGAGAATATGAAACAACAGCCAAACACTTGAGAAAGAAAAAGAGAAAAACTCGATTAATGCATAAGGAAACGGTGACATAAACCTTAATTAAATAGCATACGTAATAAGTTGTTTACAAACAAATCCTAGCTAAGTGCAAGAGGTCAGGAAGTATAGTTCACGGAATGCCACGAACACAAAAATGTTATGGAAATCGAATACAATTGGCTGAAGCGATGTGTGCAAGTTAATGGAATAGAGTACAGGGAGATATTTATATGAGAAAGAAAAGCAGTAAGGTAAAAACTGTAAACCCACCACCTGAAATAAAGAGACTTAGCATGCAAGCACGCGGTTAGTAAATCGAATTCAGCGTGCCTACAAACGCTGCGCCGGTGCTGCCTACGTTCACTGCGGACCCGTCGTCGCTTCGGCAGTGGTCCCGAGTGACCTCTCTCATGGCTCACTAGGCCTGCCTGACTTAGGCACTCGCGACCGCATGTTCTACAGCACAATGCGCTCGATGTCGATGGAGTACAATTCATCGGTGATTGCCGCTTCCGCAACTGCCGCTTCTTCTCTGCATGCATGAGGGATTTCTCCCGCACCTCAGCAACTGCCTTCGTGATTAGATCGCGCCACGCACGCCGATCAACCGCCTTCGATTCCCATGACCTGCAATCAAGATGAGAACCTGTGAGGCTCACTTTAATCATGTCCTGGTAACGTAACTTTGGTTTCCCCACGTGCCGCTTCCCAATACTCAGCTGACCGTATAAGAGTTGTTTCGGTATCCGCGTCGAATCCATACTGCTCACATGACCGATCCACCTCAGGTGTTTCAGCAAAAGTATGCAGTCCACTGCATACATCCCACTTCGGCGCAACACTTCCGTGTCTGCAACTCTGGCGCCCCAGCCGATCCGCAAAATTCGTCGCACACACTGCTGATGGAACCGCTCGAGATATCGCACATCCCGCCGGTACATCGTCCACGTTTCACTGCCGTATAGAAGAACGGACAGCACCATAGATTTGTACACCATCAGCTTCGTGCCAATGCTAAGCTGATGGTTGTTCCACACTCGGTACTCAAGCTTTCCAAATGCCGCTGCCGCCTTCGACACGCGATTACGCAACTCAAAGTGTAGCTGCTGATCAGTCGACATCACACTCCCAAGGTAGCAGAAGCGGGAGGTGGTTTCCAATACTTCAGCACCAATGCTGATTTGCGGCAATATTGAAGATTGCACCTCCGGTGAAGGTTGAAAGATACAGACAGTTTTGCTTGTGTTGATGGTGAGCCCGAATTTGGCCGCTGTTGAAGCCAGAGCACTAGTCATGTGCTGCAACTCATCCGCGCTGTGTGAAAACAACGCACAGTCGTCAGAAAACAGCAACATACGGATTGTTGTCTCACAGACTAGAGTTCTCGCACCGAAACGACGGATGTTCAGCAACCCACCATCAATACGGTGCTCCACACGAACACCGTAAGCACAAGCGGCATCAAAAGCATAAGACACCATTGCATGAAGATATATATTACACAGGGCAGGAATTAAGACAGCCTTGCTTCACACCAGAGACAACTGCAAAGTCATCCGAGGCCTCTCCACTCAGCTGCACCCTCGCTCGCATACCACTGTGCAGACATTCAATTAAACTTACAAACTTACGCGGGCAACCAAACTTACCCAACCCCAGCCACAGTGCCTCGCGGCTCACCGCATCAAATGCCTTGGTGAAATCAACAAAAAGCGAGTACAAAGGCTGGTGTCGTTCTCTGCACTTCTCTTGCAACTGACGAGCCGCAAACACCATATCTATAGTGCTGCGACCCGAACGGAATCCACATTGCTTTTCCGCCACGTTTGGTTCCACAATCTGACTCACGAGGCGATTGAGCAGGAATCGGGCAATCACCTTGCCCACACAACTCAGCAAGTTGATGACAAGATAATTCGTGCAACATTGCTTGCTACCTTTTGCCCTTTTACAGTGGTAGCACAAGGGCATCCTTCAGCTCAGCAGGCACCTCCTCCTCAATCCACACGCATTGCACCAAATGGTGCAGCGCAGTCAACAACGCTGGTCCACCGTGTTTCAATACTTCAGGTGGGATCCCGTCACCTGCGGCACATTTGCCGTTTCGCAGCTGAGCAAGTGCTCTCTGCGTCTCATCCAGTGTCGGCGTATCCGCCAGATCCGCCTTCACATCGTGCTGCTTCAGGCCGTTCAATGTAGGCCAGTCGATCGCTGAACGGTTGTTCAAGAGACAGTCAAAGTGTTTCCGCCAGACCTGCATTATGTCTGCAGTCTGGGTGCAGGTAGCGCCTGAACTACCATCGATCAGTGTTCTCAGCGTCTCCAATCTCCGTCCATACACCGCCTTCAAGGAGTCAAAGAATTCCTTGCGTTGACGGCGTTCGGAGTAGCATTCCATCTGCTTCGCCTTCTCCGTCAACCATGCATTTTTTATGCGACGGAGCTCTCGCGTCAGTCGCCGTCGAAGTTTGAGAAACTGACTACTCTTCCCCAAGTCACTGGGGTCTGCCACATGTGCAGCAAATGCTGCATTCTTCTCTGACACCAATGCGTCAATCGTCACATTGTTGTCATCAAACCAATCAGGCCGCTTACAGTTTGCGCGCCCGATGGTCTCCTCCGCAGCAGCTGTCACCTGGTCGCGAATGTGGTGCCACAGGTTGCCCACTGTGGCTATACAGTCCACATCACCACACAGGCGTGCAGCCATCGCCTTCTCCAGCTCAGTACGTTTCGCCACAATACCGAGGGAGAGAATGTTAAATTTACGCCGATTCACGGCGGGAGTGCAATACATCGATTTACGAAAATATATGTACAGTTTGGTCCGAACCAACTTGTGATCAGTGCCACACTCAGCTCCACGCAGTACACGTGTCATGCGCACTTCACGCATATCACGCTGACGTACGATGACATAGTCGAGCAGGTGAGCGTGACCACTCCGTGGGTGCGTCCAAGTTGCTATATCACTCGCACTCAGTGCAAACCGAGTGTTCGTGATCGTCAGGCCGTGAGTGGCACACAGTGAGAGCAGCCTGTCACCGTTCGCATTCGCTGAACCAATGCCATGCGCACCGAAAACATCTGTCCACGCTGATGCATCACGCCCAACGCGCGCGTTGAAATCACCCAGCAGAAATAGTCGGTCGCTCTTCGGCACAGACCGTATCACGGAGGATAGCTACGTGTAGCACTGATCACCCGTGTCATCAGGATAACACATGGTCGGATCGTACGTGCTTATGAAAGTAGCATACTTACCTCTTCCGAGTCGTAGGCGAACAGTCATCAGTCGCGCGCTGATGCCCGTTGGTTCACCCACCAGCTGGCCATTCAGGCGATCGGATATTGCAAAGCCGACCCCATGTTCACGTGGTGCTGAGGCGGCGTTCCCCACCCAGTAGAATGTATAGCCAGCACCTGCTTCATGTAACTTACCTTGCTCAGCGAGCCGAGTTTCACTGAGCGCCGCAATATCGATGTGGTAGCGTGCCAGCTCCATTGCGACCAGTGTAGTGCGTCGCTCCGGGCGCTCGCTGGAGTTCCGGTCCAGTAGTGTGCGCACGTTCCAGCACCCGATGCTGAGTGCTTTTGCGCAAGCATACGATTGCATTGGTGGGCAATCGCACGCGAGGTGGTCGCTGTCTTTCGGAGGTTTGGTTGAGGGACTCCACCCGGAGCCTTTGGCTCAACAGCCTGACCCACAAGGCAGTGGGTGGTTTGGAGGTTTGCTTGAGGGACTCCGCCCGGAGCCTTTGGCTCACTAGCCTGACCCACAAGGCAGTGGAGAGCAGATCCAGCTCGCGAATGTGATTGCAGAGACAGATGGGGATCTGCTTGACGGCCGTCACACGCAGCCTTTGAGGTTCTGGAACAGTTATCATATGTTTTGCGACCGTAATTGGATACGCACCTGCGACCACGGCCAGACGCAGGTGGGTTTTTGGCGGGTTTGCACCAATTTGACCAGGGGCTGCCTGGCTTGAGGCGGGCAGTAGCAAACCATTGAACACCCGGAGGTGTCCTCCCACCGTCAGAGACAATGCGTGGCACCCGTGCTCTACGCCAATCGAGCATTGAGAATATCACCCGTAACCTGTTGTCTCCCATGGCTAGGTTTTATGGGAAGTGGGCCATCGACCACTTCCTAACCTCCGGAGAGGATGGACTAGGATACTGCCAGGGCGCCCAATCCTGACAGGAGAACGACTCGGGTCCTCAGCCAAAGCCTTCGATTAAATGAACACCCGAAATGCAGCGGCTCTAGCACATGGTCAGTAAGCTGACTCATGCGGATTGGTGTCCTGGATCTTAGCAGGGTGAAGGGCGAAACCTAACTCCCACCCAGCGGTCGCCACGTGGAGGCGCCCAGGAAATGAGACTATGGCGCAACAGTAGCAGCAGTGGGTAGACCATCTGTCAGGATCTAGCCACCACCAGCCTCCGCGTACCATAGGCTCTCCCGCCTATATATATATAGATATGTATATATATGTATACATATATATATAGATACGTATATATATATATTTACACATGTATGCATATATTCATTTTCCTATGCAATTTCATGCATACCGATTCGTGGCATGCATACATCCTTATATGCATGTACAAATTGCCTACCCATCTGTGCAGGTATGCATGTATATTCCACCAATGATTATACATGTACATAATATATATATACACAAATATATATATATTTGTGTATATATATATGTATATATATATATATGCAAAGATATGACGACAACATAGAAACAGGCATATATATATAGATGTATATATAGATGCATATATATCTATATATATATGTAGCAGGGGTAATATCAGGCGTAGATTTAAAACGATGTCTATGTATAATTATGCATATATATACATGTACATAAATATACATATATATATAGATATATATAGAAGAGAGAGAGAGAGCGTAACATGTGTGCCTTCGATATATATATATATATCGGGTTTATTTGTTTGGGTCAACGAGGATGAATAATCGCAATTGTTACATTTGTTTACGTATTTTTACGTGTTCCCCCTAGGTTAATGCAAATAAGAATATGTTTGCATTTGCTAAGTTGTCGGCGTACATGTAGAAGGGGTACAATGAGAAGGCGTATATATTTATATACATATATGTGTATATGTATATACGCCTTCTCATTTTACCCCTTCTACATGTACGCCGACAACTTAGCAAATGCAAACATATTCTTATTTGCATTAACCTTGGGAAACACGTAAACATATGTAAACAAATTTAACAATTGCGATTATTCATCCTCATTGACCCAAACAAATAAAACCCATTCCGTGCATCCCATTTTAATAGTAACCATTTATGAGCGCAATAACACAGCAACAGATGTTAGTAAGCTATTATTCCTTATCTCATTGCTGCACGTCTTTCCGTATGTCATTAAACATGCACACAGTGATGCCTTTCTCATCATAGTTCTCTATTTCTTATTTCTGCAGATTCACAAAATTAAGTCTCATTGCACGTTATCTTCAAAGCATCATCAGTAAGTTACACACTTACTATTTACGCAACTTTGTTCCGTACCATTAAGTAATATCATTAAATTGCCTCCAAATGTTCCATTTCATGTCACCCATGTACATCAGTCCTCCAATTAGCATTCCGTGTGGTTTTCGTAACCTTTCACTTGATGCAAGGTTATAAGTCTTTTCCGTTTCTAATCTACAGACAGTTTCCGTATTTAAATATGTAACATTTAGAACGATTTCCGACGCAAAAATAATGCCACATTTCTTAAACGTTATTTCAGCCCATTCCTATCGGTTGATGTTCCGCCACCATCACAACCTTACTCATTTTAACCCCTTTGACTCAGTATAATGTTAACACATCATAGGTCATCCAGTACTATTAAACGATTTATCTTAATTTGTGCTACCTATACTTAGTACCATGAACGCAATTTCTTTCATCCCACTAATAGATGTACCAGTAGCCACCAAAAAATTTCAAATTTCTCCACCGACTTCCCATCAGACGGTCCAATCAGGGAGGTTGCGGTGGCGGACAACAAGCTACTTTGCCTTGGTGAAGAAAAAGGGAAGATTACATTGTGCTGGAAGAGCTATTAATGTGGAGAAAAATGCCATGGGTTGTAACGCGGACCTAGGTTGATATGAGTATGATGATAGTTTGAATGCACCGTAAAGTGCGTTGGCGGATTCAGTCGCTGTCATGGCTGTCGACGATACCGCTGCTTTCCGTGCTGTCTTCCTTCAGCGTGTGTACCGCACTTTTGAGCAGTTGGAAAGTGAGTTAAAGCGCTTTCAAATGCATACTGCGTCATGTTTCTACAAGTCGGATGTCCTGACATCGGTTGGTTATAAGTGGAAAACCGGGAAAGAGTTGCCTGAGGGTGTGCGATACCAATCCATACACTATAAATGCGTGCGTTGTACACGAAGAGGATCCACATGCCAGCGGTAAGTTCACATGTAATGTATGTGAGACGCTTATTAACTTTAGGTACAAAGGTTACTACTGCAAGGCACATATAGCCGTACAGCATAACGGCTGGTGCTACGACATGGTATCCTACAGCCGTCTGCACAGCCACAATTTTCATGTAGGTAAGCCGTTTCTGTATGCCACCAACAGACGGCTCCCGCGGCACGAGGTAGAGGACATCTATCGCATGATGCAGTCTTTCAAGGACACACGCGAGCTCCGGAGGTATGCGTTGAAGCACTACGGTAGAAGGTTGAACCGTTATGACCTCCGGACCTTAAGAGATAAGGTGAAGGGAAAGTAGAGGGAAACTCGGTTAACGCTGTTATACAATTGATGGAGGCCGCCGGTCAATGTAATGTAGAGTATGAGGAGTCCGAGGTACGCTACATCTTTTTCGTTCCCAGGTCCGTACGTGACCTTGTGGAGCTTTATAAGGAGATATTGCTGGCAGACGCGACGCATCAGATGAACTGCGGTGGCTAGATACTGTGGCACTGCATGTTGGTAGATTTGCATGGTATTGGGCGTTCCATTTTCTACGCCTTGCTTCCTAATGAGACAACGGCAGCGTACATGAACGCTGTGCGCAACATGCGGCTAATGTTACCAGCGACTGAGGCAGCACGGACGGTGGTGATTGATAAGTGCATGGCCCAGATGCATGCATTCCAAGTGGTGTACCCCTGCACGCGGATTGTATTGGGCCGTTTCCACCTGCTGAAGGATGTGACCCGTCGTTGCAACGGGTTATCCACAAAAAGTGCAACCGACTGGTTGGTTATTAAGCAGTCCGTACGGAACTTAGTGTACGTTAGGACCTATCGGCTGTTCGTCAAGTATTTGACAGCCATTAAAGAGGGAAACGCCGACGCGCATAGATACTTAGAACGAACGCGCTTGCCATTTGTCTCATCATGGGCGGCTCACCGTTTGACGTCCATTTGTTTGTTGGGTTGTTTCACAACGAATCGCGTGGAGAACGAAAATAGGCATTTGAAGTGTGGTCTTTCGGAGCGGACCTCTGTATTAGACCTGTTTACCGCGGTTGTTAACCGCGTGATGGATGCTCAAGCTCAGTGGGAAGATGTAATGGGTAAAACCGATTAGTCTTAGCAGCCCATGGACGCTTGCTTGCATAGCCTAGGGCAGGCAGCGTTACAGTTTTCAGGGTATGCAAGAACGCGCCTGCGGTACCATCACGCTAGAGAGAAGGTGACAGTGACGGAGTTGTCCGATGAGACATGTGTAGTACAAGGGACCCGTAGAAGTTACACCGTGTTAATGGGTGAGGAGGTAACCTGCCAATGCAGCTTCAGCCGGCAATGGCTGCTGCCTTGTGCACACATTGTGCATGCATTACGCGCTGCAGGCAGACCGGTTGAAGAGGTATTGCGTCACAACCGGTGGGTTGTGTCACACGCGCAACAACCGCGTGTTACCGCATCCACGTCCTCCGACGTCGTCCCCCTAGAGTCTAGCTCCACTGTTGCACCTGTAAGTAGGGAACAGAAGCTTCGAGAATGTAGCCAGCTTCAGGGTGATATTCAGGTTCAAATTTGCAGTTTGGGCGATGCGAATTATAAGGAGGTTATGGATCACTTGCGTGACTTACTGCGGAACCTTAGCAGCTCTCACGACGATGTTGCAGTTTCATTTACCGCAAACGTAATGTATTCTGCTGCCGAAGGGACGAGTGAAGGTATCACGGAAGGCACAGGGCGTAAGCAACCTTTAGTACCAATTCCAGAATCCTCAGCCAGTCAGGAGCATAAAAGGAAGACACCGTTCAACCAAACCG
>CALYDF020002831.1:0-14284 GCA_944474145.2 Dicrocoelium dendriticum | reverse complement strand
CCAGTAGCACGCACGTCACGCGTGTGTGGGGATGACCTTGATAACCTTGATGACCGTCGACTGACTGTCTACGGGCGCAGAACTTAGGCCGGCTATCATTAAACCTGACGAAACCTCTCTTCCAGGGTCAGCAATGTCATCAGTCATGCCCACGGGAAAGCGCAATGCCTTTATTGACTCGGCTACAGAGCCATCAGGTCATTCGACGGACATGCCAGGGTCCGACATCGAGCTTCCTCCTAACCAAGGTCTAATTCGGAAGGCGAACCTCGCAACAGCGCGAAGCTTGCTTCGGACTGGTTACCGAAGGATCTTCGTCTGCACCGGCTGCTAAAACCAACCATTCTGCTAGCGATGTAACTTATAGCTAATTCGACATGCACGACGCTGCCACAGACGCCGCATCTGGTCAACCATCTAATCGCATTCTAAACCGGATACTTACCCTAACCACTCCACTGCCCGCTGTCACTTGCTCTAAACGGAAACACTCTCGCACCGCGAGACTCACGATAACAAGACGCCTTTTCTGACAGCTGTAAACGGGTCTTTTACACTCATGCTGTCCGCCATTCCGTTGAAGCTGCAAGTGCTATGCCGCAGAGCAAATCGGACATGGGTGTTGTCGCTACAAATGGCCTGGCAGAGCAGAATTGTAGGTCGGAACCTTTAGTTCACTTGTCTACTGACAACCATCGGCCCAACAGTCGCCGATGGCCTCAAACCACAAGAACCCGAATAACGCACGCCAACGCGTCAGGAAGCGCTCTAAGGCACGGCTTTCGAAGGCAGCATGGTACAGAAACAACGCTGATTCCATTAGTTGTAGTGCAGAAGCACTGGGACGCAGTTCGCCGCAGTCATCACTTCCGTTTATAAACGTGGTGATGCTCCAACGCATCTTCTTACCCGAATACCTTGTCTGCTTGAAATGCCCGGTTCCACTGTTCAGTTGCATTTTGACAACAACCGGTACATGGTTGTATTTGGCTTCCAACTTCGAGAATCTTGAACAACTCACGCCAACCTAACAATATAAAAAGCCACAAAACACGGCTATCGAAGCCAGTGTGGTACCGTAACAACTCCGAACCCGATATTCTCAGTGCAAGACGAACAGGATCGCAGATTGCCGCAGAAATCGCCTCCATTTATAGTGGTAGTGTCTCAACGCATCTTCTCACCTCGCACACCATACCTACATGAAAAACCGCACTTCACGGAGCTCAATTGCAGACGCAAACGCAACGTTGTGAGTAGCCAATCGTCAAGGTAGCGCCCTACCGCTTCAAAACTGCAACCAGCTCGTCAGCAAAACAACCGCCAAAACAAGTCATATAGTTCATATATCGCGAAGGGAGAGCAGTCGGACGCAGCCGAAGCGTCTATCTAATAAGGCAAGTTACCTACCTGCACCACTGTCACCTACGCAGCATGATCGTACAGGCCAGAACAAATACGCACCGCATCCAGGGTAGTTTAACTCGACCCCACGAACTATGCCCCATTTTTATAGGCAGTGCGGGACGTTTCAACCTATGCAGTTCCACGTAACCAAACTTATGCACTTTCGAACAACAACAGTCTACAGCCAGCCTGGAATCCATGGATGCCTTCTACCGACGCACAGTTTGTAACCTTAAAACCTTCCACCTACGAACGTTCTCCAGAAGAACCCAACGTCATGCCGAAAAGGACAGAATGCCTTGCGAGTTATAAAAGCCAGCCCAAGCCATTAGTTTATCCATCGCTGACGAAGTAACCAACACGTAACTAACGTCTTCTCGCCCTGATACTGTCTATGCACACATCACTTTCACTACAGCTCCAGCTTTCGTCCTGCACAAAATTAAGGGACAGCCCTCATATTCACGCAACCTGCACCTTTGTTACATCACACCCTGAGCACCATGTGAATTCTTGCCAAGCCAGATAGAGTTGCCCAACTCTCACCCGCTTGTTCCAACCCCCTTCTTATGGGACGTGTCGCGACACGAACCGCCACGTTACTTCGTCAAACCCAAACACCTAACCCCGTCCACCTCTGCTGACACCTAACCTGTTGTAGTTAGCAGTGTTCCAGGACGTGGTGGGTTTTCGCCTGACAAGCGTTTTCCCTACAAAAAGCCACAAATGTCCGTTTAACAACACTGCAACGTGGCGTATGTGACTCGCCACCGAATAAAGTCACAGCCCATAACTTTACACTGGCAGGTCAACTAGCGTCACAATTCTACATAGGATCGTTACACTGGGACTTCTACATCTGTATATACTGTTGTCGTTTTACATCCTACCATATGTTGCCCTTTTCCTTCCTCGTGTGCGGGCTCTTCCATTACCTTTCAATGGATCATTCAGGATTCTCAATCTCTTATTAGCTGAGGTCCCGTATCTCATGACAACCAACTTATTGTTTCGTATTTTCAACATTGTACAGTTCCAATCATGGATATATGAACAACTTTCTACGTTACTGTTACAATTGCATTAAAATGTTTGTACCGTTGTACACATCTGATCATGCCCCCACGAGCGTGCCTCGCATAGCCGAGAATAAAATATTTATTTATTTATTTATTTATTTATTTATACAAGTGGCATCAGTACCTGCTATCATCTTGCCTGACGCATGCAACAGGGTACCGCAGATGATAGCGCAGTAGAAGCGTCGCCACCACTGTCTTGTTACGACATTACTGCAGCATTTGGGGCTCCGACGATGGGACGCTTGGAATACGACTGGTTATTTGCGTCCTCCTCAATGTACGATCAAACAAAATAAAATGCATATCCTGGGCCTCTTCATTCTTTTGGCAAGCCAGCATACGGTGGTGATAGCAGAAACATGGCACTCAACCGACGCTTCCGATGCACCACTCCACATTCCGGGGAACACTACTTTCTGCATTGGACGTGCCAATAAACCTGGTGGCGGGTGTCTCATATAGGTCAAGGACGAGTTTCATGCATCCTCTTTCCAAACCGTATCCCTTCGCAAGTCTAGAGACAAAATGTGGATTCAGGCCGTTGGAGCTTCTCTTGATCTCCTTATATACTGTTTATACCACCCACTGCACTCCTCTTTTCCTAGCGTTGACAAAATAGTCAGGCGCTTTCACGAAGCCTCGTACCTTCCCTCATACTGTAATTTTATTGCTGTAGGTGTTAATATGCCCCATGTTTCGTGGCTCAGACAGTCAGCCTCATCCAAGTGTAGGGTCCTTTTTGACACCATCTTCCCACATGAATGGACACAGCAGGTGAACGCACGGACTGGAAAATCTAACACACTGGACTTTATCTTCGCTAACGGTATCTCTAACGCGTGCGTCCATGTGCTAGACAACATAATGGGCCTCGACCACAAGGTGATGAAGCTGTTTTATGAGCTCCCTAAGTCCCCTCAACTTAAAGCCACAAAATATGATGTATTTTAGTCCCTACAATGCATTAACCGAGAAATCACTTTCACCCTGCACCGAGCATCACCCTAAAACGACTTCCTTCTCTCCGACAATATAGCTAATGCGATCAGCGTATTACTTAACAAGTGTACAAACTGCTCAGAAGCCCTCACCCCCCAAACAGGGGAAGGTCAGAAATCATTAGCCACTTGATGCTACCTCGACGCGTGAGCAGTCTAGCATGTCTAAGAAAATGCGCTCCCACTACATCAAGATCAAAAGCTCTCATCTACTCCTCCGCATGAACCAAGAAATTTACTTAATTTACTGTGCTGCGGGTATGGCCTGTGATAAGATGAGCCAGCTCCATGAATGCGGCGAATTGCAGCTGCCCAAGGACAGCCGTCGGCTGGAAGCTCCACACAGACACTGATCCAACGGTTCCTCCAGTTTCGAGCATCGCGCACTACATGGAGTATCAGAAGATCGACATCCAATTTCACCGCGGTGAGCCACGTTTTCAATTGTCCAACACGACGACAGCACTAACGTTGGCAAGACGAGGGTGGGACCACGGCGCTAGTAAAGACAGTGGCTGGTCTGCGGTGGACGTTACCAAACCACTGAAGCCCGCGGCGTTGGATAAGCGCGGGGAGCTTCGGCGTACCGAAACAGCGCTTACGGGTTTCCTTATTTGTGATACGCTCAAACCACTGTGTTTTCACGGCAAGACTTAGACGCACTAATCGTAAGCGTCCAGCTTCCGGGTGTTTCGCAACATTAGAGTAAAGTGGCAAAAACAGTTTGCTGCGAATACCCGGATCTTCTTTTCAAGATTAAGTTCGGCCCCTCGCCACAATGTGTTTCTCAACGGTAAATAGGCTCTTCTAGCGCTCTTAAAACGATTTTGGATTTCGTGGGTAACCTGACCATTGGGGAGTATAGTGGATGTGATACACTTGAAGGCAGGAACAGATTCGAGGAATTGCCCATGTAAGGAGTGCGAGGGGACAGAGCGGGTGGCTAACAATGAGGGGTATTGCTTCATGCGGGTGTTAACTTCGCAAGCCAAAATAGAGGCAGATTGGTCGACTCAATTTAGCAGTGACTGTAGTGATATAGCATCTACAGCCGATAGTGATATCGTCAGCAACTTTTAGACCTGACGGAAAGAACTCAGGGCTACCTTGAACACCACAATAGCCCTCAAGGGCATGATGCATAACCCAGTAAACTGCGGTTGTACAGCGCTGGAGAAAGTTTACAACACATCGGACAAATTATGGATTAGCCGATTAAAGAAGTTCCCAATGTAATGAGCGCACATCAACCGAACACGCAGCGTTCTGTACTGACAAAAGGTCCGTCTCTCATGCGCCTAATAAAGCAGCGGGGTGGCGGCAGTATACCGATTACTACTCTCGTGCTTGCTAATGAAAGGCTAGTAACTGATGCGCTCGAGCTCTGCGAGTTCAATAACACACGTTGCCGTAACTCCTACATCAGCAATGACTCGAAGTTGTTAAATGCGTTCCCCAAGTTTACTGCAGAATAAATACATACTATTGCCTTTGCCGTAAACAATAACAAGCGAGCACATTGCTAGTTGGAGCTAGCAAATTACCCAGGTCCTGACGGTGTACCTTCTTCCGTATTATTACTCTGAGGCCCGGACATTCCAGTCCTTCTCTTCAATGTCTTCACCACCTCCATTAAGCACGGTCACTACCAGTGCGATTGAAAGCACGCAACCGTCATGCTACGATGCAAACGAGGCTGCCGCCAAAACATTGCCAATTATCGTTCTATTAGTCCCACATCCACTGCGTTTCGACCCACGGTAGGAGCAACAAAGGACGTGCTGTTTTACTTTCTACTGCAACGCAACCTTAGCAATAGGTCCCAACACCTATTTCTGTCAACTAAATCCCAGAAAACCTGCCAGTTTGCATCCTTATGCCACGTGACACATTCCATCGACCTGATCGGGCACTGGTCATTAGCTTCCTGGACAGGAAACAAAATTTCACCGGGTCACACACAATGGTTTACTGACTGAACTAGTTACATTCAGTGTCTCCAGCCGTCCCCTATCATGGTTTTCTTCTTTCCTGTCCAACTGAATGCGGTCAGTGCAACTGGGCGATATCTCATATAATAAGGCACAGTGGAGTATTCCAGCACAGCGTTCTGGATCCACTGCTGTATAACCGTATAGCAATGATGCATCAGAGCTATTAAACCGTGGCTGTTTGCCGATGACATAAAAGTTATAGACTCATTTGATCTTAGCTGTCTACTTAATAGCCTCTCCAACGTTCAAAGCGATCACAGCGCTCATGTAGCCTGGGGTGAGTTATTTTAACTGGAGTTCTAACCGATGAGGTGCAACGTCCTTTCCTACTGGTGCTCTATACCCCCAGCGTATTAAGTTACAAAGACACACCACGATGTAACAGATTTAATGTGCGCGTCCTAGATGTACACTATTCTAGTTCACTGAATTTTGCGACGCAAGTGAGCTATAGCTCTGCTAAAGCCAGGTCTATCATTGGCTACGTGCCAAAGTCAATGAGCTTGCTAAAGTTTAAACTCATGCTTCATAGGTTGTGACCTACCTGTAGTAGAGTGCTGCTAAATAGTTGGTACTAACTCACGCAAAAGTGACAAAGCAGTTGTAGAACAAGTTCCACCTTCGTCCGCTAAGCGTCTTCTAGGATCATCTGTGCTCAAATATCAAGGCCGCTGTAAGCAGCTTAGGCTGGAACCACTTCAGCTACGGAGACTTAAAAGCTACTTTGTTTTCCTATATTACCTGATCAAAACATCGGACACAAATGTTAACGGGATGTTTTCATTCGCTGTGCGATACCAATTATCCCCTACGAAATAGTGCACATCCATTCTCACTACCCAAAACACGTTACTCCCAAAGCTCTAACTTCTTCTATAGATATGTGCAAGTATGAAATAATCTACCAAAAGCCGTCAGAGCATCCGTTAGTATCACGCCATACCCTAAGGCCATTACCAAACTACTGAGTGTCATTAAAGTGGCAGACGTTCTGGGTGCCTGCATCCCCGAAGACGAGATCAGAGAGACCGGGCCCCACCATATATATACTATCATAAATAACCACCTTTGTTGGGCGAAATAACCTCACTGTGCCGAGAGCCTTGTCTGATTATTAAACCAGCTTAAATAAAGCACATTTCATCCAGAAGTTGTCCACTCCTTATCACATTTCTTCTTCCTTCCGACGGAAAACGCTCAGTGCCGTGCCATGGTCTAGTCTCACTAGACAATGTCCCCTCCCTCTGACTGCATAGATGACCTCCAAGATACAAACGGCCTAGGAGCTTCAGACACGATGCAAATGCTCCTACACCGTGAACAATGGTTATACGGGTTAAGAAGCGCTGCTTTACGCGCCCCGTTTGATAGTTGGTGAGGCTATTGGCATAACAATAATGATAGCACTGATAGTAAAACAGTTTGAACATTAAATGTGATAATAAGGGCTTATCGTCTGTTTCACCGTAGTCCTGCAATGCGCTTAGATTTGCAGCACCCGTAAGTAACAACAACTAATGCCACGGTTAACTCCAGGTGTAGGATGGATACGTAGTACTAAGGGACAAAGTGTACGTAGATGAGTTCATTATTCAACTGTCTTTCAGATACTGTCAGTGCTTGATGCAGAGATGACCGAATCCGGGGCAGCATTTCCCGGCTGACAGAAATGAATAGAAAAGAAATTTCTGCCGGGTACTTTAGGCAGCTATACAGTACAACGAGCTTCAATGAGTGGCCTTTCAGGTTTGCACGGCTGCTTAGTTGCAGTCCAAGATGGCAAATAAGCAGGTCTTCTCGTAGTCAGCGCTAGCTTCCACTGAATATCCCCAGTCGTTGAAGCGTCCCCTTGTAGAAAAGACTGCGCATTCCATTTGGGTTGTTCGATGCCCGACGTTGTGGCCGCTGCAGTGTAATGAGGTTGTGGTTCAGCCATGGGTGCTAGATGGGCAGAGCAAGCGGGTGGGTCCGATGAATTGGACAGGTTAGGGAAGGAAATGTCTAAATTAATAAAAGGTTAGCAAATCCAACAAGCTGCCAATGTTTTTCTTCCCCAAGACCAGATGATACTACCCTCTTAGCTCCAGCAGCACGGGATTAGCGACACTTTTCTTAGCTGGATTACTAACTTTCTACTTCAACGGCAATTAGTGGTCAGAGTACGGAGGTATTAATCGATCTGATATCGAATATCATCGTATAATTACTTACGGAGTACCAGCTTTGTCTTCGTTCTCTTTTAGTCTTTAACGCCCTCCGTTACGCAGTGGACGCATGTCTATCGGAATAATAGACAGGCCACAAACCACATAGCTGTCGACCGCGCTGGTACTCAAAACTGATTTCTAGCGATTTATGTTCTGCATCCAAATATTAATCCTTTCCCTTTCGGGATGGTTCCAGTGCCCCTATTAGCAAGGAGTAAATGTCCGCTGCGCTGCTGGAAGCGACACGGCCAACAGCACTGGCTTGGCTTCGCGTGCACCTTCTAACTTTGTAAGTACGTAAGTATAAACAAAAAGAAATTAAGCTGTGCTATTTTCTTAAGCAAACTGTTATTATCCAAAAGAAGTGAGACTTGTATGTATAATAGACCAAGTCTATAACCAGGTGCCACCTTCTGTCAGGCATTTACCATTTATTAAATAAATAAATTTTTGATTCTCGTCAACGCCTACCACTCGTTTACAAGCCTGTTAAGGTTAACCTAAAATAGTCTAGACCAATATGTGCAAAAGTCTAGTATCTTTGCCATAACGTTGTAGGTTTGTGTAGTGGAGTATAGGTGCGTGTAATTGTGTTTGTATCTGGTAATTTGTGCTTGTACTTAGTCCGCTTTACTCTTGACTGTTTGTTATCCGAGGGGCAACGTAAAAGTAGCAGATTGATATCTGCGTACTGGAAGGGATAATCCGGATATCTACGGGGCAGTGACTTTATTTTGTGGCGAGTCACGACCGCCACGTTATAGTGTCGTTAAGAAGATTTTGTGGCGAGTTACATCTGCTACGTCGCAGTGTTGTTAAACGGACATCTGTGGCATTTTATACGGAGAAAGCTTGCTAGGCAAAAACCCACGACGTCCTGGAACACTGTCAGCAATCCGTTTGTACAATAATGCAAAACCGGCAGAGCAGCTTGCCGACTGATTTTACCCTCGGTTTTCCGCAGTTAATCGACTTCCGATTTCCGCTGTTAGTTGGTTAGGTATAATTGGTCAGGGCCACCCTAATGGCTGAGGCCAATTGAGGGTGGGAGCTTCAAGAAGCTTCGTCTTTGTGAGTGCCCAGGTGAGCAAAATGTCAGTTTCTTGCGCCTGGATTCTTCAGGTTTATGTATACTTTTCAGGAGTGTGAAGGCCGGGTATCCATCTATCCTTGGTGGACAACGGTCGTGATGAAGAGTGCAGTTGTATCCATTTGTTTTACAGCTATGTTCTTTGTAGGTCCTTGTGGTTTGCTATGTCCTGTTCCGGGCAAAATCGGTTTCTCGGGCCAATCCAAGGTCCCCAACGTACAAAGTTTCTCGGACAACCTCACTGCCCGGGCTAAGTCGTGCTGCCCTGCGCTTGATGCAGCAATGTGCAAAGTTGCTATTTGCTTGCTGTCCAATGAAAATTGATAACAGTAACTCCTCATGCACGCACTACATAACAGAGTCAGTCAACGCTTGGCATTAGTGGAATACCTATGGGTTACACTAAGTCGGGATCGCACGTGGTTTCATAGCTTTATTAAACATTCACTCACGTCAAGAGTTTAAGGACTTTTGTCACCAGACATCTGTCTTTAGCCGTGCCCAGTTGCTTCCTCGGATTGTTAGTCACCGCTTGCGTATTACCATACTTTACATATTGCTGCTCTATGATAAATAAACAAATAAATAAATGAATATTTTATTCTCGACTATGCGAGGCACGCTCGTGGGGGCATGATCAGATATGTACAACGGTACAAACATTTTAATGCAATTGTAACAGTAACGTAGAAAATTGCTCATGTATCCATGATTGGAACTGTACAATGTTGAAAATGCGAAACAATAAGTTAACTGTCATGAGATACGGGACCTCAGCTAATAAGAGATTGAGAAACCTGAATGATCCACTGAAAGGTAATGGAAGAGCGCGCACACGAGGAAGGAAAAGGGCAACATATGGTAGGATGTAAAACGACAACAGTATATACAGATGTAGAAGTCCCAGTGTAACGATCCTATGTAGAATTGTGACGCTAGTTGACCTGCCAGTGTAAAGTTATGGGCTGTGACTTTATTCGGTGGCGAGTCACATGCGTTACGTTGCAGTGTTGTTAAAAGGACATTTGTGGCTTTTTGTGGGGAGAACGCTTGTCAGGCGAAAACCCACCACGTCCTGGAACACTGCTGCCAATCCATTGAATGGCAAATTGTAATTGGCTATGTTTCGTGTTGAAAGTCTGTTTGCTCGGTTATTCGCAGTCAGGTTGCGTCCCATTTTTTCCGCTGGTTGATGCAATACCTGGTTGCCTATTTCGTTCCTGGGTCCTGTCCATTGGTAGGTGGGGTACTAAACATTCTTATTGAATATGATGTGTTGATCCTTCGCAAAACCACATGAAGTCTTCTCTGATTATGTATATTTGCCGGGGAGCGAAGCATTCGTGTCCAGCTACCCTCACTGGACATCGGTAGTTGGGTACAAATAGTTAGAGTGGAAGTGAGGCCATGGTCCAGGTAACTACCTGTTGGTTAATTCGTCCCATCCCATGCGGAGGCAGTTCCGCAGTTCAATCCCGAAGCTCTCCGATGTTCACGACCTCAGAGAAAAGGGAGAGAGGAACAAGCCGAGAGAAGACCGAAAAGGAACAGTCAACGTACCTAGCGTTTGATCAAAATCCTACCTTAAGACATTTATTTGAGACAACTAGGGTACAAGGTGTAACAGATATTGCGCTAAAGATGTTTTTACTTATGCGGAAGGCATGGCCTGATGGGTAGAATACTTTCATGTGCATAGGGATGGAGAGCAGGATTCCGGTAAGATCTTCATGAGGTGTAAGCTGACAATGTTCGAATTCTACCTGAGACTAGAAAGTGGGTGTGTAGTCACGATTGGTTGTTATCGGAAACCCAAAGACAGTGACGATGTGGCCGTATTTATATATGCTCCACGGGATAAGGATTACCTAAGACACCATAACTACAGTGTACATAGGTATATGAAGATAGGAAGCTGAGCATATTAGAAGCTGGCTAAGATTAAATGGATATCAAAGGAAGACTAAGTGTTGAAGGTAAGACGATCAGAAGATATCGATACTGGACCGGGTATCAGTGGACAAGGGTGCCTGTTGGGTTAATCATTCGAGGTGCTAATGAATAACTACCGTGTCAGAGGGTCGAACAGCAAACCAGCTGAGCTGTGAAAAACTATACCAGGAGAATAAACATTCTACAGAAGGACTGACGCCTAGCTAGCTAAAGGGTATTCTCAAAGTTAGATAGAGCCTACAGCGAACAGCTGCCGCAGAGCAGAGATAGTAGCTAAAGTAAAGGATGTATCAGTGGTTGATTCAACCATATAATTAAGACTTTTGACCACATGTCAAGTAAACGCGGGTAAGACAGACGACGGATAACGGCGCGCTAGGAGAGATGAATGGCTAGCAATAGCGTTCGGAATAAGGCTTCAGCTACTAGCGGATCCTACGGTGGCACAGAATAAGTCAACAAACAGCTAAGCTGTGACGCAAACAATCAAAGAGATGAACATGGTAAGAACGGAGCGAGCTCCGGGTATCCGCAAAGTTAAATGGAAGCTATGGCGACTAGCTAGTTAGTGGTCCTAGAAAAGTATGTATCGGAGGCTGGTGTAGCCATAGGATTAAGAAGTTTGACCACTACTGGATGCCTACAGTTTCAGTGAATAAATCAACAGACGAGCGCCGATTAAAAAGACAGACGTCAGAGGAAAATGAAGGCTGGAGTGTCAAGTAGTGGATCTTTGCAGGTTACATGGGGCCAACAATGACTAGCTACTGCCAAGTCTCAACCAAGTCTCAACTGCTCAATAGCTCATTGAAGCAAATAACCCAATTCAGGGGAAGTTCAATATTTGACTTACTGACATCCGTGAGTCTAAGCACATTTGCTACTGAGAGAAGCTAACATTCAAAACAGTCACTGTGGATCGTCACTCTCTACATTGCGCATTGTCGCATTGTACCTCTGCTTAAATAGATAATAAATAAAAATTTTATTCAGGTCAAGTTGAGACACGCCTGCAAAAACAGGATCATGGTGATACAAACGATGACGACTGGTACAACTTTATGAGTAGAATAGAAATTTAGGTTTCTGGCGTGTATAAATGTGTGTAAGCACGCGCGTAGCCCTGTTGTTTTGGTATATGTGACGCCATTTTCGTAATTGGTCACGGACGCTATTTCCAACGCGAAAAGTAGCAATATTAAGTGCTTTCCTTGGATAACTGACGTCCGTGGATTTGGTAAGATCCAGATAAGTAAAAAGCAGTTCTTAGTTAGTGGCGAGGCACATTGATCTCGTGCGTACGGTACTTCATATGTTCCCTGTATGTCTGCTTCACTAAGGGATACGGACGTAGTCAAACAAGACCTTATTTTCGACCTGAACCGATGATGACGCCGCTGTTACCTTTGCAAATTTATGACGCACCATGTTCAGTTCTTACAACTTTCTTTAATTTTGGCCATATATTTAGCGTGGTTTTCGTGGCTAAATATTAACCCCTCAAGGGTATATAAAGCGCAAGGTTGACTTGACCAAACTTGACCTGTTGACTTTCAGCAATGCACTGTTTAACTGGATGACACTTTAGTAAAGACAAAACAGTGCAGGAGCACAAATCGAGCCTTGCTGTGATTCTAAAATGTCATAAAATTTTGAGGAGAAAACTGAAGCCACCACGATAACAGCTACTGAAAGTACAGGTGACCTACTTAGGTCACCTCGTGTCCGGAGAAGAATGCGTTGAGATACGAAAGGTTAAAATGAGCTCGCTCATGACCCAGGTTAATAAACCGTGATGCATTGCGCAGTTTTCTTGGTCCTGCCTCTTATTTTTATCGTTTTGTTCGGAGACTCACAAGGATTTTAGCTTTTTCAATTGGCTTTTGAAAGCAAACGGGTGTTGTACCTAAGAGAGACTGCACAACATCCATCACACGAGAAGCTCTGAAAAGCTTTGTGCGAAGCGGTGGTACTGCAGTCTTTGGGTAATATTTCGGCATAGGTAGCTTTATACTTAGCAAGATGGTTAGCGATGTTGGTATCGGAGCTGTATTTTCGCGGCGCACACCAGACAGAGCTGAGACAGTATTCGCGTACGCCAACAGCAGCTTCCCGCGACAATGGCACCAATACTGTACAACACAACCAGGAATGGATTTTTAGTGCGCCTTCTTAAACAGCTATGCCATTATCTGCTAGGTCGCAGCTATATTGGCTAGACGCTCCTCCAAACCGTTATTTGGCCGCAGAGCTTCCGCGATACTGGAGCAGGTTACGCAGTTGCAAAAGAAGCTACATGAGTACGATTTTGTGCACTTAACAGACGAGGCTCAAAGCCCTCAAAAGTTGATGCACTTGCCCGGTGACCACTTAGGAACTATGTACCATGTCCAACCTGCACGAGCACCTACGCATCCTCACATATAATGTCTTCCCTGAAAGAGTAGCGTGGCTTCAACTACCGTCGACATAACTAGTGCCATATCTCCCGTACAAATTCACGGTACAACGCAAAGGGCGATCAGTGTACCAGAAAATTATCGGTGTTACTTGGGTGACGATGTGTTTGTGCTAACAGTGGCCACGCTGCGTGTCATGGATAGCAAATCGCACATCCAATCCAGCCCGGCGTCCCTACGGAGGATCGTCGTGCGAATAGCAGAAATTTAGGGGCTGCTGCAACATTTGCAAATAAGGAAGATGCACTCCGCCGACAGCTTTTGTGACTGCACTTATGACAGTTTGCTTCATTGCTAGACATGCGTTGAGCGTGAACGTAACAAAGACCTAGCTGGCGCACGTTGCACAGCAACATAGCCCGTGATTGCCAAGTTTCGGAATGAGATGGTTGGCGCCGTTGGTGGACCCCAAACCAGTGACGACCAGTGGATAGAGCTGGGTCCTGGAGATGTTGGATTACTTCTCAATATGGTGCGAAGCAGCTCCACACCCAAAGGCAAACTCTTTGAACATAGCTAAGGCTATCTTTGCATACGAAGTTGCAAGTTGGGACGTACCCAAACTGTTGCAGTCAGGTCGTTGACACAACAGTGAAAGCACGCCGCGGAGCGAGTTACGCCGCATATTTGAGAGCAGAAACTTGTGAACGATAGTATATTGGTCAGCAAGGACTGGTGTGGCTATACGCACTATGCGCGCGCTGTGGGCATTATTGTAGTCCTTCTTAAAAGCTAGACGTATTAGGATTAAAACACGTCTTTAACAAATGGCTTATTGACTTTCGGCGTTCGCTCGTGCTGTGGGCGGTCAAACCTTGTGCTTATGGTTACTGGGCGCCAGCTGCGCGTACCGCCGGACACCTGCTACTAAGGTCGCAATAAGAAAACTTGCTTGCTTTGAGGAAACTACTCAGAATGCAGGCTAGCGTTCTACTTGCGTATCAGGCGCCAAATAAGCAACCACAAAACCCCCAAAGCCACCAAAAAGCAGGCTTCTAACGTGATACTTTCGGAAGGCATACGGAACCTGGGGTTGCAATGTGCCTAAAGACCGTGGTACGCACATCTGTTGTTCTAGTATAGTTTCACCGCGA
>CALYDF020002830.1:0-14415 GCA_944474145.2 Dicrocoelium dendriticum | reverse complement strand
TAGCCTGCATTCTGAGTAGTTTCCTCAAAGCAAGCAAGTTTTCTTATTGCGACCTTAGTAGCAGGTGTCCGGCGGTACGCGCAGCTGGCGCCCAGTAACCATAAGCACAATGTTTGACCGCCCACAGCACGAGCGAACGCCGAAAGTCAATAAGCCATTTGTTAAAGACGTGTTTTAATCCTAATACGTCTAGCGTTTAAGAAGGACTACAATAATGCCCACATCGCGCGCATAGTGCGTATTAGCCACACCAGTCCTTGCTGACCAATATACTGTCGTTCACAAGTTTCTGCTCTCAAATATGCGGCGTAACTCGCTCCGCGGCGTGCTTTCACTGTTGTGTCAACGACCTGACTGCAACAGTTTGGTTACGTCCCAACTTGCAACTTCGTATGCAAAGATAGCCTTAGCTATGTTCAAAGAGTTTGCCTTTGGGTGTGGAGCTGCTTCGCACCATATTGAGAAGTAATCCAACATCTCCAGGACCCAGCTCTATCCACTGGTCGTCACTGGTTTGGGGTCCACCAACGGCGCCAACTATCTCATTCCGAACTTGGCAATCACGGGCTATGTTGCTGTGCAACGTGCGCCAGCTAGGTCTTTGTTACGTTCACGACTCACGCATGTCTAGCAATGAAGCAAACGGTCATAAGTGCAGTCACAAATGCTGTCGGCGGAGTGCATCTTCCTTATTTGCAAATGTTGCAGCAGCCCCTAAATTGCTGCTATTCGCACGACGATCCTCCGTAGGGACGCCGGGCTGGATTGGATGTGCGATTTGCTATCCATGACACGCAGCGTGGCCACTGTTAGCACAAACACATCGTCACCCAAGTAACACCGATAATTTTCTGGTACACTGATCGCCCTTTGCGTTGTACCGTGAATTTGTACGGGAGATATGGCACTAGTTATGTCGACGGTAGTTGAAGCCACGCTACTCTTTCAGGGAAGACATTATATGTGAGGATGCGTAGGTGCTCGTGCAGGTTGGACATGGTACATAGTTCCTAAGTGGTCACCAGGCAAGTGCATCAACTTTTGAGGGCTTTGAGCCTCGTCTGTTAAGTGCACAAAATCGTACTCATGTAGCTTCTTATGCAACTGCGTAACCTGCTCCAGTATCGCGGAAGCTCTGCGGCCAAATAACGGTTTGGAGGAGCGTCTAGCCAATATAGCTGCGACCTAGCAGATAATGACATAGCTGTTTAAGAAGGCGCACTAAATATCCATTCCTGGTTGTGTTGTACAGTATTGGTGCCATTGTCGCGGGAAGCTGCTGTTGACGTACGCGAATACTGTCTCAGCTCTGTCTGGTGTGCGCCGCGAAAATACAGCTCCGATACCAACATCGCTAACCATCTTGCTAAGTATAAAGCTACCTATGCCGAAATATTACCCAAAGACTGCAGTACCACCGCTTCGCACAAAGCTTTTCAGAGCTTCTCGTGTGATGGATGTTGTGCAGTCTCTCTTAGGTACAACACCCGTTTGCTTTCAAAAGCCAATTGAAAAAGCTAAAATCCTTGTGAGTCTCCGAACAAAACGATAAAAATAAGAGGCAGGACCAAGAAAACTGCGCAATGCATCACGGTTTATTAACCTGGGTCATGAGCGAGCTCATTTTAACCTTTCGTATCTCAACGCATTCTTCTCCGGACACGAGGTGACCTAAGTAGGTCACCTGTACTTTCAGTAGCTGTTATCGTGGTGGCTTCAGTTTTCTCCTCAAAATTTTATGACATTTTAGAATCACAGCAAGGCTCGATTTGTGCTCCTGCACTGTTTTGCCTTTACTAAAGTGTCATCCAGTTAAACAGTGCATTGCTGAAAGTCAACAGGTCAAGTTTGGTCAAGTCAACCTTGCGCTTTATATACCCTTGAGGGGTTAATATTTAGCCACGAAAACCACGCTAAATATATGGCCAAAATTAAAGAAAGTTGTAAGAACTGAACATGGTGCGTCATAAATTTGCAAAGGTAACAGCGGCGTCATCATCGGTTCAGGTCGAAAATAAGGTCTTGTTTGACTACGTCCGTATCCCTTAGTGAAGCAGACATACAGGGAACATATGAAGTACCGTACGCACGAGATCAATGTGCCTCGCCACTAACTAAGAACTGCTTTTTACTTATCTGGATCTTACCAAATCCACGGACGTCAGTTATCCAAGGAAAGCACTTAATATTGCCACTTTTCGCGTTGGAAATAGCGTCCGTGACCAAGTACGAAAATGGCGTCACATATACCAAAACAACAGGGCTACGCGCGTGCTTACACACATTTATACACGCCAGAAACCTAAATTTCTATTCTACTCATAAAGTTGTACCAGTCGTCATCGTTTGTATCACCATGATCCTGTTTTTGCAGGCGTGTCTCAACTTGACCTGAATAAAATTTTTATTTATTATCTATTTAAGCAGAGGTACAATGCGACAATGCGCAATGTAGAGAGTGACGATCCACAGTGGCTGTTTTGAATGTTAGTTTCTCTCAGTAGCAAATGTGCTTAGACTCAAGGATGTCAGTAAGTCAAATATTGAACTTCCCCTGAATTGGGTTATTTGCTTCAATGAGCTATTGTGCAAGTTGAGACTTGGTTGAGACTTGGCAATAGCTAGTCATTGTTGGCCCCATGTAACCTGCAAAGATCCACTACTTGACACTCCAGCCTTCATTTTCCTCTGCCGTCTGTCTTTTTAATCGGCGCTCGTCTGTTGATTTATTCACTGAAACTGTAGGCATCCAGTAGTGGTCAAACGTCTTAATCCTATGTCTACACCAGCCTCCGATACATACTTTTCTAGGACCACTAACTAGCTAGTCGCCATAGCTTCCATTTAACTTTGCGGATACCCGGAGCTCGCTCCGTTCTTACCATGTTCATCTCTTTGATTGTTTGCGTCACAGCTTAGCTGTTTGTTGACTTATTCTGTGCCACCGTAGGATCCGCTAGTAGCTGAAGCCTTATTCCGAACTCTATTGCTAGCCATTCATCTCTCCTAGCGCGCCGTTATCCGTCGTCTGTCTTACCCGCGTTTACTTGACATGTGGTCAAAAGTCTTAATTATATGGTTGAATCAACCACTGATACATCCTTTCCTTTAGCCACTATCTCTGCTCTGCGGCAGCTGTTCGCTGTAGGCTCTATCTAACTTTGAGAATACCCCTTAGCTAGCTAGGCGTCAGTCCTTCTGTAGAATGTTTATTCTCCTGGTATAGTTTTTCACAGCTCAGCTGGTTTGCTGTTCGACCCCCTTGACACGGTGGTTATTCATTAGCACCTCGAATGATTAACCCAACAGGCACCTTTGGCCACTGAAACCCGGTCCATTATCGATATCTTCTGATCGTCTTACCTTCAACACTTAGTCTTCCTTTGATATCCATTTAATCTTAGCCAGCTTCTAATATGCTCAGCTTCCTATCTTCATATACCTATGTACACTGTAGTTATGGTGTCTTAGGTAATCCTTATCCCGTTGAGCATATATAAATACGGCCACATCGTCACTGTCTTTTGGGTTTCCGATAACAACCAATCGTGACTACACACCCACTTTCTAGTCTCAGTTAGAATTCGAACATTGTCAGCTTACACCTCATGAAGATCTTACCGGAATCCTGCTCTCCATCCCTATGCACATGAAAGTATTCTACCCATCAGGCCATGCCTTCCGCATAAGTAAAAACATCTTTAGCGCAATATCTGTTACCCCTTGTACACTAGTTGTCTCAAATAAATGTCTTAAGGTAGGAGTTTGATCAAACGCTAGGTACGTTGACTGTTCCTTTTCGGTCTTCTCTCGGCTTGTTCCTCTCTCCCTTTTCTCTGAGGTCGTGAACATCGGAGAGCTTCGGGATTGAACTGAGGAACTGCCTCCGCCTGGGATGGGACGAATTAACCAACAGGTACTTACCTGGACCATGGCCTCACTTCCACTCTAACTATTTGCACCCAACTACCGATGTCCAGTGAGGGTAGCTGGACACGAATTCTTCGCTCCCCGGCAAATATACATAATCAGAGAAGACTTCATGTGGTTTTGCGAAGGATCAACACATCATATTCAATAAGAATGTTTAGTACCCCACCTACCAATGGACAGGACCCAGGAACGCAATAGGCAACCAGGTATTGCATCAACCAGCGGAAAAAATGGGACGCAACCTGAATGCGAATAACCGAGCAAACAGATTTCAACAAGCAACATAGCCAGTTACAATTTGCCATTCAATGGATTGGCAGCAGTGTTCCAGGACGTGGTGGGTTTTCGCCTGACAAGCGTTCTCCCTACAAAAAGCCACAAATGTCCGTTTAACAACACTGCAACGTGGCGTATGTGACTCGCCACCGAATAAAGTCACAGCCCATAACTTTACACTGGCAGGTCAACTAGCGTCACAATTCTACATAGGATCGTTACACTGGGACTTCTACATCTGTATATACTGTTGTCGTTTTACATCCTACCATATGTTGCCCTTTTCCTTACTCATGTGCGCGCTATTCACTTACCTTTCAGAGGATCATTCAGGTTTCTCAATCTCTTATTAGCTGAGGTCCCGTATCTCATGACAGTTAACTTATTGTTTCGCATTTTCAACATTGTACAGTTCCAATCATGGATACATGAGCAATTTTCTACGTTACTGTTACAATTGCATTAAAATGTTTGTACCGTTGTACATATCTGATCATGCCCCCACGAGCGTGCCTCGCATAGTCGAGAATAAAATATTTATTTATTTATTTATTTATTTATCATAGAGCAGCAATATGTAAAGTATGGTAATACGCAAGCGGTGACTAACAATCCGAGGAAGTAACTAGGCACGGCTAAAGACAGACTTCGGGTGACGAAATCCTTAAACTCTTGACGTGAGTGAATGTTTATTAAAGCTATGAAACCACGTGCGATCCCGACTTAGTGTAACCCATAGGTATTCCACTAATGCCAAGCGTTGACGGACTCTGTTATGTAGTGTGTGCATGAGGAGTTACTGTTATCAATTTTCATTGGACAGAAAGCAAATAGCAACTTTGCACATTGCTGCATCAAGCGCAGGGCAGCGCGACTTAGCCCGGGCGGTGAGGTTGTCCGAGAAACTTTGTACGTTGGGGACCTTGGATTGGCCCGAG
The DNA here is from genome assembly GCA_944474145.2 of Dicrocoelium dendriticum. Taxonomy (NCBI): domain Eukaryota; kingdom Metazoa; phylum Platyhelminthes; class Trematoda; order Plagiorchiida; family Dicrocoeliidae; genus Dicrocoelium; species Dicrocoelium dendriticum. Next base: position 9,268 of record CALYDF020002830.1, on the reverse strand, counting down.
AAACCGATTTTGCCCGGGACAGGACATAGCAAACCACAAGGACCTACAAAGAACATAGCTGTAAAACAAATGGATACAACTGCACTCTTCATCACGACCGTTGTCCACTAAGGATAGATGGATACCCGGCCTTCACACTCCTGAAAAGTATACATAAACCTGAAGAATCCAGGCGCAAGAAACTGACAGTTTGCTCACCTGGGCACTCACAAAGACGAAGCATCTTGAAGCTCCCACCCTCACTTGGCCTCAGCCATTAGGGTGGTCCTGACCAAATATACCTGACCAACTAACAGCGGAAATCGGAAGTCGATTAACTGCGGAAAACCGAGGGTAAAATCAGTCGGCAAGCTGCTCTGCCGGTTTTGCATTATTGTACAAACGGATTGCTGACAGTGTTCCAGGACGTCGTGGGTTTTTGCCTAGCAAGCTTTCTCCGTATAAAATGCCACAGATGTCCGTTTAACAACACTGCGACGTAGCAGATGTAACTCGCCACAAAATCTTCTTAACGACACTATAACGTGGCGGTCGTGACTCGCCACAAAATAAAGTCACTGTCCCGTAGATATCCGGATTATCCCTTCCAGTACGCAGATATCAATCTGCTACTTTTACGTTGCCCCTCGGATAACAAACAGTCAAGAGTAAAGCGGAATAAGTACGAGCACAAATTACCAGATACAAACACAATTACACGCACCTATACTCCACTACACAAACCTACAACGTTATGGCAAAGATACTAGATTTTTGCACATACTGGTCCAGACTATTTTAGGTTAAACTTAACAGGCTTGTAAACGAGTGGTAGGCGTTGACGAGAATCAAAAATTTATTTATTTAATAAATGGTAAATGCCTGACAGAAGGTGGCACCTGGTTATAGACTTGGTCTATTATACATACAAGTCTCACTGCTTTTGGATAATAACAATTTGCTTAAGAAAATAGCACAGCTTAATTTCTTTTTGTTTATACTTACGTACTTACAAAGTAAGAAGGCGCATGCGAAGCCAAGCCAGTGCTGTTTGCCGTGTTGCTTCCAGCAGCGCAGCGGACGTTTACTCCTTGCTAATAGGGGCACTGGAACCATACCGAAAGGGAAACGATTAATATTTGGATGCAGAACATAAATCGCTAAAGAAATCAGTTTTGAGTATCGGCGCGGTCGACAGCTATGTGGTTTGTGTCCTGTCTATTATTCCGATAGACATGCGTCCACTGCGTAACGGAGGGCGTTAAAGACTAAAAGAGAACGAAGACAAAGCTAGTACTCCATAGGTAATTATACGATGATATTCGATATCAGATCGATTAATACCTCCGTACTCTGACCACTAATTGCCGTTGAAGTAGAAAGTTAGTAATCCAGCTAAGAAAAGTGTCGCTAATCCCGTGCTGCTGGAGCTAAGAGGGTAGTATCATCTGGTCTTGGGGAAGAAAAACATTGGCAGCTTGTTGGATTTGCTTACCCTCTATTAATTTAGACATTTCCTTCCCTAACCTGTCCAATTCATCGGACCCACCCGCTTGCTCTGCCCATCTAGCACCCATGGCTGAACCACAACCTCATTACACTGCAGCGGCCACAACGTCGGGCATCGAACAACCCAAATGGAATGCGCAGTCTTTTCTACAAGGGGACGCTTCAACGACTGGGGATATTCAGTGGAAGCTAGCGCTGCCTACGAGAAGACCTGCTTATTTGCCATCTTGGACTGCAACTAAGCAGCCGTGCAAACCTGAAAGGCCACTCATTGAAGCTCGTTGTACTGTATAGCTGCCTAAAGTACCCGCAGAAATTTCTTTTCTATTCATTTCTGTCAGCCGGGAAATGCTGCCCCGGATTCGGTCATCTCTGCATCAAGCACTGACAGTATCTGAAAGACAGTTGAATAATGAACTCATCTACGTACACTTTGTCCCTTAGTACTACGTATCCATCCTACACCTGGAGTTAACCGTGGCATTAGTTGTTGTTACTTACGGGTGCTGCAAATCTAAGCGCATTGCAGGACTACGGTGAAACAGACGATAAGCCCTTATTATCACATTTAATGTTCAAACTGTTTTACTATCAGTGCTATCATTATTGTTATGCCAATAGCCTCACCAACTATCAAACGGGGCGCGTAAAGCAGCGCTTCTTAACCCGTATAACCATTGTTCACGGTGTAGGAGCATTTGCATCGTGTCTGAAGCTCCTAGGCCGTTTGAATCTTGGAGGTCATCTATGCAGTCAGAGGGAGGGGACATTGTCTAGTGAGACTAGACCATGGCACGGCACTGAGCGTTTTCCGTCGGAAGGAAGAAGAAATGTGATAAGGAGTGGACAACTTCTGAATGAAATGTGCTTCATTTAAACTGGTTTAATAATCAGACAAGGCTCTCGGCACAGTGAGGTTATTTCGCCCAACAAAGGTGGTTATTTATGATAGTATATATATGGTGGGGCCCGGTCTCTCTGATCTCGTCTTCGGGGATGCAGGCACCCAGAACGTCTGCCACTTTAATGACACTCAGTAGTTTGGTAATGGCCTTAGGGTATGGCGTGATACTAACGGATGCTCTGACGGCTTTTGGTAGATTATTTCATACTTGCACATATCTATAGAAGAAGTTAGAGCTTTGGGAGTAACGTGTTTTGGGTAGTGAGAATGGATGTGCACTATTTCGTAGGGGATAATTGGTATCGCACAGCGAATGAAAACATCCCGTTAACATTTGTGTCCGTTGTTTTGATCAGATAATATAGGAAAACAAAGTAGCTTTTAAGTCTCCGTAGCTGAAGTGGTTCCAGCCTAAGCTGCTTACAGCGGCCTTGATATTTGAGCACAGATGATCCTAGAAGACGCTTAGCGGACGAAGGTGGAACTTGTTCTACAACTGCTTTGTCACTTTTGGTTGAGTTAGTACCAACTATTTAGCAGCACTCTACTACAGGTAGGTCACAACCTATGAAGCATGAGTTTAAACTTTAGCAAGCTCATTGACTTTGGCACGTAGCCAATGATAGACCTGGCTTTAGCAGAGCTATAGCTCACTTGCGTCGCAAAATTCAGTGAACTAGAATAGTGTACATCTAGGACGCGCACATTAAATCTGTTACATCGTGGTGTGTCTTTGTAACTTAATACGCTGGGGGTATAGAGCACCAGTAGGAAAGGACGTTGCACCTCGTCGGTTAGAACTCCAGTTAACATAACTCACCCCAGGCTACATGAGCGCCGAGCTCGCTTTGAACGTTGGAGAGGCTATTAAGTAGACAGCCAGGATCAAATGAGTCTATAACTTTTATGTCATCGGCAAACAGCCACGGTTTAATAGCTCTGATGCATCATTGCTATACGGTTATACAGCAGTGGATCCAGAACGCTGTGCTGGAATACTCCACTGTGCCTTATTATATGAGATATCGCCCAGTTGCACTGACCGCGTTCAGTTGGACAGGAAAGAAGAAAACCATGATAGGGGACGGCTGGAGACACTGAATGTAACTAGTTCAGTCAGTAAACCATTGTGTGGGACCCGGTGAAATTTTGTTTCCTGTCCAGGAAGCTAATGACCAGTGCCCGATCAGGTCGATGGAGTGTGTCACGTGGCATAAGGATTCAAACTGGCAGGTTTTCTGGGATTTAGTTGACAGAAACCGGTGTTGGGACCTATTGCTAAGGTAGCGTTGCAGTAAAAAGTAAAACAGCACGTCTTTTGTTACTCCTACCGTGGGTCGAAACGCAGTGGATGTGAGACTAATAGAACGATAATTGGCAATGTTTTGGCGACAGCCTCGTTTGCATCGTAGCATGACGGTTGCGTGCTTTCAATCGCACTGGTAGTGCCCGTGCTTAATGGAGGTGGTGAAGACATTGAAGAAAAGGACTGGAATGTCCGGGCCTCAGAGTAATAATACGGAAGAAGGTACACCGTCAGGACTTGGGTAGTTTGCTAGCTCCAACTAGCAATGTGCTCGCTTGTTATTGTTTACGGCAAAGGCAATAGTATGTATTTATTCTGCAGTAAACTTGGGGAACGCATTTAACAACTTCGAGTCATTGCTGATGTAGGAGTTACGGCAACGTGTGTTATTGAACTCGCAGAGCTCGAGCGCATCAGTTACTAGTCTTTCATTAGCAAGCACGAGAGTAGTAATCGGTATACCTGCCGCCACCCCGCTGCTTTAGTAGGCGCATGAGAGACGGCCCTTTTGTCAGTACAGAACGCTGCGTGTTCGGTTGATGTGCGCTCATTACATTGTGAACTTCTTTAATCGGCTAATCCATAATTTGTCCGGTGTGTTGTAAACTTTCTCCAGCGCTGTACAACCGCAGTTTACTGGGTTATGCATCATGCCCTTGAGAGCTATTGTGGTGTTCAAGGTAGCCCTGAGTTCTTTCCGTCAGGTCTAAAAGTTGCTGACGATATCACTATCTGCTGTAGATGCTATATCACTACAGTCACTGCTAAATTGAGTCGACCAATCTGCCTCTATTTTGGCTTGCGAAGTTAACACCCGCATGAAGCAATACCCCTCATCGTTAGCCACCCGCTCTGTCCCCTCGCACTCCTTACATGGGCAATTCCTCGAATCTGTTCCTGCCTTCAAGTGTATCACATCCACTATACTCCCCAATGGTCAGGTTACCCACGAAATCCAAATTCGTTTTAACAGCGTTAGAAGAGCCTATTTACCGTTGAGAAACACATTGTGGCGAGGGGCCGAACTTAATCTTGGAAAGAAGATCCGGGTATTCGCAGCAACCTGTTTTTGCTACTTTATTCTAATGTTGCGAAACACCCGGAAGCTGGACGCTTACGATTAGTGCGTCTAAGTCTTGCCGTGAAAACACAGTGGTTTGAGCGTATCACAAATAAGGAAACCCGTAAGCGCTGTTTCGGTACGCCGAAGCTACCCGCGCTTATCCAACGCCGCAGGCTTCAGTGGTTTGGTAACGTGCACCGCAGACCAGCCACTGTCTTTACTAGCGCCGTGGTCCCACCCTCGTCTTGCCAACGTTAGTGCTGTCGTCGTGTTGGACAATTGCAAACGTGGCTCACCGCGGTGAAATTGGATGTCGATCTTCTGATACTCCATGTAGTGCGCGATGCTCGAAACTGGAGGAACCGTTGGATCAGTGTCTATGTGGAGTTTCCAGCCGACGGCTGTCCTTGGGCAGCTGCAATTCGCCGCATTCATGGAGCTGGCTCATCCTATCACAGGCCATAGCCGCAGCACAGTAAATTAAGTAAATTTCTTGGTTCATGCGGAGGAGTAGATGAGAGCTTTTGATCTTGATGTAGTGGGAGCGCATTTTCTTAGACATGCTAGACTGCTCGCGCGTCGAGGTAGCATCAAGTGGCTAATGATTTCTGATCTTCCCCTGTTTGGGGGGTGAGGGCTTCTGAGCAGTTTGTACACTTGTTAAGTAATACGCTGATCGCATTAGCTATATTGTTGGAGAGAAGGAAGTCGTTTTAGGGTGATGCTCGGTGCATGGTGAAAGTGATTTCTTGGTTAATGCATTGTAGGGACTAAAATACATCATATTTTGTGGCTTTAAGTTGAGGGGACTTAGGGAGCGCATAAAACAGCTTCATCACCTTGTGGTCGAGGCCCATTATGTTGTCTAGCACATGGACGCACTCGTTAGAGATACCGTTAGCGAAGATAAAGTCCAGTGTGTTAGACTTTCTAGTCCGTGCGTTCACCTGCTGTGTCCATTCATGTGGGAAGATGGTGTCAAAAAGGACCCTACACTTGGATGAGGCTGACTGTCTGAGCCACGAAACATGGGGCATATTAACACCTACAGCAATAAAATTACAGTATGAGGGAAGGTACGAGGCTTCGTGAAAGCGCCTACTATTTTGTCAACGCTAGGAAAAGAGGAGTGCAGTGGGTGGTATAAACAGTATATAAGGAGATCAAGAGAAGCTCCAACAGCCTGAATCCACATTTTGTCTCTAGACTTGCGAAGGGATACGGTTTGGAAAGAGGATGCATGAAACTCGTCCTTGACCTATATGAGACACCCGCCACCAGGTTTATTGGCACGTCCAATGCCGAAAGTAGTGTTCCCCGGAATGTGGAGTGGTGCATCAGAAGCGTCGTTTGAGTGCCATGTTTCTGCTATCACCACCGTATGCTGGCTTGCCAAAAGAATGAAGAGGCCCAGAATATGCATTTTATTTTGTTTGATCGTACATTGAGGAGGACGCAAATAACCAGTCGTATTCCAAGCGTCCCATCGTCGGAGCCCCAAATGCTGCAGTAATGTCGTAACAAGACAGTGGTGGCGACGCTTCTACTGCGCTATCATCTGCGGTAACCTGTTGCATGCGTCAGGCAAGATGATAGCAGGTACTGATGCCACTTGTATAAATAAATAAATAAATAAATACATAAATAAATATTTTATTCTCGGCTATGCGAGGCACGCTCGTGGGGGCATGATCAGATGTGTACAACGGTACAAACATTTTAATGCAATTGTAACAGTAACGTAGAAAGTTGTTCATATATCCATGATTGGAACTGTACAATGTTGAAAATACGAAACAATAAGTTGGTTGTCATGAGATACGGGACCTCAGCTAATAAGAGATTGAGAATCCTGAATGATCCATTGAAAGGTAATGGAAGAGCCCGCACGCAAGGAAGGAAAAGGGCAACGTGTCGTAGGATGTAAAACGACAACAGTATATACAGATGTAGAAGTCCCAGTGTAACGATCCTATGTAGAATTGTGACGCTAGTTGACCTGCCAGTGTAAAGTTATGGGCTGTGACTTTATTCGGTGGCGAGTCACATACGCCACGTTGCAGTGTTGTTAAACGGACATTTGTGGCTTTTTGTGGGGAAAACGCTTGTCAGGCGAAAACCCACCACGTCCTGGAACACTGCTAACTACAACAGGTTAGGTGTCAGCAGAGGTGGACGGGGTTAGGTGTTTGGGCTTGACGAAGTAACGTGGCGGTTCGTGTCGCGACACGTCCCATAAGAAGGGGGTTGGAACAAGCGGGTGAGAGTTGGGCAACTCTATCTGGCTTGGCAATAATTCACATGGTGCCCAGGGTGTGATGTAACAAAGGTGCAGGTTGCGTGAATATGAGGGCTGTCCCTTAATTTTGTGCAGGACGAAAGCTGGAGCTGTAGTGAAAGTGATGTGTGAATAGACAGTATCAGGGCGAGAAGACGTTAGTTACGTGTTGGTTACTTCGTCAGCGACGGATAAACTAATGGATTGGGCTGGCTTTTATAACTCGCAAGGCATTCTGTCCTTTTCGGCATGACGTTGGGTTCTTCTGGAGAACGTTCGTAGGTGGAAGGTTTTAAGGTTACAAACTGTGCGTCGGTAGAAGGCATCCATGGATTCCAGGCTGGCTGTAGACTGTTGTTGGTCGAAAGTGCATAAGTTTGGTTACGTGGAACTGCATAGGTTGAAACGTCCCGCACTGCCTATAAAAATGGGGCATAATTCGTGGGGTCGAGTTAAACTACCCTGGATGAGGTGCGTATTTGTTCTGGCCTGTACGATCATGCTGCGTAGGTGACAGTGGTGCAGGTAGGTAACTTGCCTTATTAGATAGACACTTCGGCTGCGTCCGACTGCTCTCCCTTCGCGATATATGAACTATATGACTTGTTTTGGCGGTTGTTTTGCTGACGAGCTGGTTGCAGTTTTGAAGCGGTAGGGCGCTACCGTGACGATTGGCTACTCACAACGTTGCGTTTGCGTCTGCAATTGAGCTCTGTGAAGTGCGGTTTTTCATGTAGGTATGGTGTGCGAGGTGAGAAGATGCGTTGAGACACTACCACTATAAATGGAGGCGATTTCTGCGGCCATCTGCGCTCCTGTTCATCGTGCACTGTGACTATTGGGTTTGGCGTTGTTACGGTACCACACTGGATTTGATAGCCGTGTGTTTTGGCTTTCTCTGTTGTTAGGTTGGCGTGCGTTGTTCAAGCTTCTCAGAGTTAGAAGCCAAATACAACCATGTACCGGTTGTTGTCAAAATGCAACTGAACAGTGGAACCGGGCATTTCAAGCAGACAAGGTATTCGGGTAAGAAGATGCGTTGGAGCATCACCACGTTTATAAACGGAAGTGATGACTGCGGCGAACTGCGTCCCAGTGCTTCTGCACTGCACCTAATGGAATCTGCGTTGTTTCTGTACCATGCTGGCTTCGAAAGCCGTGCCTTAGGGCGCTTCCTGTCGCGTTGGCGTGCGTTATTCGGGTTCTTGTGGTTTGAGGCCATCGGCGACTGTTGGGCCGATGGTTGTCAGTAGACAAGTGAACTAAAGGTTCCGACCTACAATTCTGCCCTGCCAGGCCAGTTGTAGCGACAACAACCATGTCCGATTTGCTCTGCGGCATAGCACTTGCAGCGTCAACGGAATGGCGGACAGCATGAGTGTAAAAGACCCGTTTACAGCTGTCAGAAAAGGCGTCTTGTTATCGTGAGTCTCGCGGTGCGAGAGTGTTTCCGTTTAGAGCAAGTGACAGCGGGCAGTGGAGTGGTTAGGGTAAGTATCCGGTTTAGAATGCGATTAGATGGTTGACCAGATGCGGCGTCTGTGGCAGCGTCGTGCATGTCGAATTAGCTATAAGTTACATCGCTCGCAGAATGGTTGGTTTTAGCAGCCGGTGCAGACGAAGATCCTTCGGTAACCAGTCCGAAGCAAGCTTCGCGCTGTTGCGAGGTTCGCCTTCCGAATTAGACCTTGGTTAGGAGGAAGCTCGATGTCGGACCCTGGTATGTCCGTCGAATGACCTGATGGCTCTGTAGCCGAGTCAATAAAGGCATTGCGCTTTCCCGTGGGCATGACTGATGACATTGCTGACCCTGGAAGAGAGGTTTCGTCAGGTTTAATGATAGCCGGCCTAAGTTCTGCGCCCGTAGACAGTCAGTCGACGGTCATCAAGGTTATCAAGGTCATCCCCACACACGCGTGACGTGCGTGCTACTGGTTCATTTGGCTTATTTCCCTCTATCCTCTCTCCATCTTCTCGCAGCGTTGTCACTGTGCGCTCATTCGAACCGGATTTACCAGCTCTACACTGTGATCCATCATGCGTGGAAATATCTTCTACGATTAGAGGCTGTGCCATCACTAAGCGTTTTCACTGGCATCTGTGATTAGGCGCAAGCGTTTAATTCAATCGTATTGAGCCGAGTGCCATTCTGTGTGACACCATTCGATACAGAATTCTCAAGGCAGGCCGAGAAGCCTAAGCTTACTCCGATCCAGTGTTTCTCAACAC